>JAJOOR010015557.1:0-50978 GCA_036250505.1 Solanum acaule | reverse complement strand
TTAATCTTTACTTTAATTTGAAATGAATATTTAAGAATTCTGATTCAGATATGCATGATATCACAAGGATTAATGAAGATTTTAAGTGTAGAAAAGAAGTAGAGAACATATATATGATTTGAGGAAACACACACGGAAGGAAGGCTGAAAGGGTAAGGGACCTAGCGATCCTGGCGCACTGAGTGGCATTGGGTTTAAACCCCAAAAATATTGAACATCACTTGGGGCACACTGAGTGGGGCGCCACGCCATGCCCTAAACTACTCGGCAGTAGTTCTGGTGTAGTGGTGGCCCACTGCCCTACCCCCATACCCAGATTTTTGACAAAATTTTCTTCTCAATTCCAAGGCTTAACGCATCTAGAATTGAAGAATTCCTTCAAAAATCCTTTGGAAACATAAATGCAACACAATTACAATGAAATCCACACAAATCCCACCAAGAATAACACTCATTCACAAGACCCTCACCTCAAGAACTCAGCAACACTTCATTGTTAAAGAATGAAGCCCAAAACCTCAAGAACTTCATCAAGAATCTCAATATATACAATCTCATGGACAAATTCATAATGGAAACTCATGATTGGCGTGAGGGTGAAAAAACCCATCAGTATAAAAGTTTAAATACCTCAAAAGAACTAAGTTCTTGGATTAAATCCCCAAAGCTTGCAAGAATCTTGAACGTTCTTCTTTTTCTCCAATTGAACTTCTCTAAAAAAAAAACGCTAAGCTCTTTTGGAATGACTAAAACTAATTCCAATCAGTTTAGACTCCTAAAAGGGTGAGAAGTACATATATGCCTAGTGGGGTAAGGAAAATACCAAAATACCCCTCCTTAAAATGGAGGAATTTCCTTATCTAGACAGGCTGCACTCAAACAGATATATCTCTGTTATCCAAACTCAGAATTTAGCAAACTCAACAGCATTGGAAAGAGGAATTAACGACCTTCGATTGATATCTCATGGGCTACCTAAATCATTTTGTGCTGAAATTTATGGTCGTTTGAAGTTGCTCCAAAACTCACAATTGGCGAATACCTTGTACCAATCTCAACTTAGCTCTTTCTAATTTATTACTTTCTAAATTTAGCTTATTTTTAAGACCAAGGTGTTACACTTAGTGCACTGCGAAATAGATATTCAGAATATTGATATTTTAACTACGGCCTTACCTAGGGCAAGATTTAACTAAGGCCTTACCAAGGGAGTGTTGAAAGTGCTTCCCCAAAAGCTGGAGATTAGTTCCACTTTCTGTTGTATCAATATACAGCTTAAAAGTAGGATTAATTTCAGATAAATAAGGCTGTAGTGTTGGGCATAATCTCATTAGTCTGTTTCTATATTTTAGGATTTAGTTATTGGAGATAATGACAACTTATTTTACTCGTTTTCTTTAGCTTTTTAAGTTATGAATTCATGTATTTATATTGCAGTCATTATTTCAATAAAGGAATGAAATTTAACCTTGTTATCTTTTTGTTATCTTTCTTTGTCAATATTTGTTTATCTCCTACAGATATAAACGGTGGATTTGATACCACACCACCAACAAATGATGAAGCAGCAAAATGGTGGAAGGTCAAAGCTTGAAAGGTGATGTTTGTTCTCACTATAACCATCGAGGATGAGTACCTATAATGGATTAAGAATGCCAAGACTCCCAAAGAAGCTTGGGACACCTTAGCAACAATTTTTATAAAGAAAAATGATGCGAGATTAAAAAAGCTCAAAAATGAGCTTTTATCGATCTCTTAATGGAATATGACAATTAGCAAATACTTCTCAAAGGTAAAATCATTATATGATGAAATATAAAAATTAGATCCTAAGAATTCTATCATGGAGACAAGAATAAGGAGAATCATTGTTCATGGTCTAAGGCCGGAGTACAAAGGCATAATACAGCCACATGGGGTGGGCCACAGAACCAACTTTATCTGAGTTGGAAAATCTATTGGCAAATGAAGAAGATTTGGAGAAAGCATTATCAAGTCTCAATATAAAATATGAAGATAAAGCGCTCTTTAGCAAAACACAAGACTATCAAAAAGGAGAAGTGTAGAGAAGCTCATGGCCAAGGGGAGACAAAAAGAATCAGCATCAAAGAAGGCGATGACAAAACAAGCAGGCTAAAGGCTCCAACAACCGAAAAATGGAAAACAACTATAATTGTGGAAAGAAAGGGCACTACGCCAGAGACTACTGGTACAAGAAAGGTGAAGGTAAGATAGCTACTTCTTCCCAAAACCAACAACAACAACAAGAAGCTTGGGATTTCAAGTCCTCTTGTGCAGTTGAAGAAATAATCAACAAGAGGAGCTTGTCACCTGTCACTCTACTAAAGAAGAGGACATTGCATTTGCAACTGTAAGTGAGAATTGGTCGATTATGACCATGATTAGATTATTGATTCAATATGTTTCAATCATATGACTGGTGATGAGAAAAAGATCATCAACATGAGTTAATATAAGGGAAGTCGAGTAATGGTGACTGTAAATACTTCAAGAATGTCAATAACTCATGTTAGCAAGACGTTGTTTGTGCCATATAATATATTGAGAGAAGTGGAAGTTCAGAACATCTTCCACATTCAGGTATGATGAAAATAAAATTATCTGTGTCACAACTAACAACTTCAGGAGACTATGTTATGTTCAGACCGGATGACGTAAAGGTATATCAAATCTCAAAAGTAACAAGCTCGCCAACATTAAGGGCAGAAGATTAGATTCAATCTATGTAATTCCAGACGATACAACTTATGTGGTAGTTGAT
The DNA here is from genome assembly GCA_036250505.1 of Solanum acaule. Lineage (NCBI taxonomy): Eukaryota > Viridiplantae > Streptophyta > Magnoliopsida > Solanales > Solanaceae > Solanum > Solanum acaule. The sequence goes on along the minus strand of JAJOOR010015557.1, from coordinate 48,196 downwards.
GAAGCACCAACATGGTGGTACAAAGATGTTTTCTCACCAGATTCAAAAGAATTGGAGCAAGAGCTACAACATAAACATAAAGAAAAAGTAGCAGGAAGTAAGTCAGAATAAGAACTAGAGGTGTGTGAAAAACACATATCACATACAAAGAAGAGCTCTTCGAAAGGAGAACAGAATAGCATATGCCAAATTGGATCTTGTGAAACACCAGATGAGTTGCAAGAAGAATTCCAAGAAGTGTCACAATCGAAACTAAGAAGGTCTACAAGACTGAAACGCCCAAACACCATGTATATTGATGCAACATTAAAAGAAGTGGTTAACATCAAAGAGTCTACTACCTTTGAAGAAGCTTCAAAGAGTGGAGATTTGAATAATCCAAATAAGGTGGAAATCATCAAAAGGCATAGGCGTCATGATGGTTGTAGAATTTCATAAATCTCTCACAACGGATGCAAAGCAAAATTAAGTTGGTGTTGAGGGATAGTGTTAAGAATTCATCACCAACTTAATTATTTACTTAGTATAAGTTAAGAAAATCTAGAATATTTCGTATTTATAGAGAAATGAAGAAAGATATCTAGAATGAGTATTCTAGAGAGAAAAGTCTAGAAAGGTGCTAGAAATTGTAATTCTAGAATTAAGTAGTTGGAGGAATATTCTAGAATAGAATAGAAAATCTGCTTAGCTAGATTGTTTCATCCCCTCCTATAAATACAGTTGGTTCATTTGAATTGTAACAAGTAAGTAACCAACCAAATAAGAAACAAAGTGCAAATAAGCAAGTAAGAAAACAAGAGTGAGTGCTCAAGTAAAGAGTGTTGTAGAAACAAGAGACAACTGTGATCAAGATTTTAAGACCGAAGCAAAATCTTACTATTTATATAAAATTCAAGTTGTGAGAAATCTATTGTGCACGTCCACACACAATATTAAACAGTTTAGTGGAGCACTAATTAGCTGTATTAGATCGACAGAAATTCCAAGAAAAAGTTACTTTGCTTCTCTTGAATCAAAGGGTTTAATTACAGATCTGCAAGAGAAATATTGAAAATATGGCATTGACTAATTGTTTATTCGGAACTCAAAAATTATACGCGCACTCCATGGATAAATTTCGAATTGGAATATTGCACAGAGGATATTTCATAATTTTATTCACCATCCATATACAGATGAGGTGTGAAGATATGAAATCTTAAGGATTTTAGTTTTGTGTTGCATGCAAAAGTTCCTCAATCGAAGACCTTCAACTTCATCCTGGTAAACAAACTCGCAGAGGCGGAGCTAGGTGGGGTTTCATGGGTTCAGACAAACTCACTGGCTTTTTTGTAGACCATGTATTTGTATTAGAAAATTAAATAAATATCTACGTATATTAACTTATGAAACCCCTAGAAAATTGATCGACAGCTCTATGGTAAGGATGGACGGTGAAAATACTTTTAACTCTAGTGTTGTGGGTTTGAACCCCACTATCAACATGCTTTATAATATTTTTCTCTTATTTCCTAAAGTTTAGAACCCCCAAAATCGTAATCCTATCTTCGGCTCTATGACACAAAGGTAATACATTTTCTATCTTCATGTTCAGTTTTTCCAATGCACTATTTTTTCTATCGATGTAAGTCTATAACTTTGAGAAGGAACACTCACTAATGAGGATATGACCTTAGCTAGCTTAGGCTTGTACACCCCTTTCCACTCTAATTTTTCCCTACCAGGGATACTAGAGTCACGGACTTAGTGTTACAATTAAGCACAACATAATAGGGGGACAACCAAGTCATGCTTAAGATTATATCAAAGTCAGTCATGTCCAAAATAACCAAATTAGCCCAAGTCTGAAAACCAATAAACAAGATAGGACAAGCACGATAGACATAGGTGATTATGACATACTCTTAATCTGGGGTAAAAACATGGATGGGGGCATCAAGTACATCACAAATCATATCAAATCCCAAGGCAAACTGAACGGACACATAAGAATAAGTAGAACCCGGACCAAATAACACATTAGCCAATCGGTCACAGACGAGAATCGTACCTCTGATCAGCGCATCAGAAGACGCTCCCTCACTCTTACCTGGAAAGGCATAACACAGAGCCCTATCATCTTGATGGGCGACTTCCCTGGCTATCTACATTGTACCTCTGCCTGCCTTACCATTTCCCTGACTTTCACGGCCTCGATGACTTCCTCCTCACCCATCTTGTGGACGTCCTAGACCATTATTACCATTTCCCATGGGTACCACTAATCTAGTCTTCTGTTGCGCGGGTCCAACATGTGTGTGTGGGGACAATCCCTCCACATATTTCCAGGTTCTTGATGAGTCCACAATTTGGACTCATTTAGGGCTATATTTGGATAGATTTAGTGTCCTCAAATACTTATTTTGTGCTAATAACTGATGTAAAATCCTTGTTTTCCAGGTACTTGGATTAAGTAACAAAGCATGGACACTAATGAACAAAAAGGAATAGGGCAGCCTGGTGATCGCCTAACCCATTGGGCGAGTCACCAAATGGCTATGATCTCGCCTAAAGTTCCAGTATGCCAAGCCCTGAAGGTGAAAATCAAGTCAGCGATAGAATGGAGCAGTCGGGGTGTCACCGAACGGTTCTGCGATGCAGTATTAGATCGCCAAAAGTTACAGAATGTGAAGATGTTGAAGACCAAAGTAAAAAGGCGATGGAATTGACCAAAGAGCATATCGCCGAGTGGATCGGCGATCTCGACTTACTGCGCCAATTGGTCCTTCGCAGCATATTTTTGGCCATTATAAATACAATTTCAAACATTATTTTTAGTATCTATCTTTGACATAATCAATTTTCATAGTATAGAATTTCTTATCGGCTTTAGATAAAACTCTGAGTTTGGAAACAATATTTTCCTTAACTTTGAAGAATTGAAGTTTTCCGTTTTTGAGAAATTGGAAGTGGGTCTTTGAGATTCTTTAATTTGGACCTTGTAAAGACGAAATTAATCTTACCCAGTTGATGGAAACACAATTTGGTAACGATTTTTATCTATTTATAATGTCTAGCTAAAACCCCATTTCTTAGGGTGTGATTATGTGATTATGGGTTGATTTAGTTTATGGGTATTGTTAATTGATAGTTTAAATGTTGTTTAAAGGTGATTTCAATCAGTAATTGTGGGTTAATTTAAAGGGTTGTAGTTGCAAATGCAAATCTACCTTCGTGTTTTTGGATTGCTCGAGAGAGAGGTTTTAAAACCAAGATTACTGATTTTATGGTGTGTGGGTATTGGGTTGTCATGGGTTCAGCTCGACAGAGTGAACCCTAAACCCTTTTCCACACATTCAGCTCGAGAGAATGAACGGACTAAAGCGTAGGATGTTCTTAATTGCTGCTTATTGGTGTTCGAGAGAAATCAATTTGATTCGTGGTAAATTGTTCTAGAGAAAGTTTATCCCCACTAAAGTCTAGCTTATTCACTGATTTACAGTTATTTACTATCAGTTGCAATTATCCATTTGTCTACCTTAGCCTATAATCTTATCACATCCCAAGAACCCGTCTCTTTACTTATTCATTAGTGTTATTTGTTGTTGTTGTAGTTGATAAATACAATCAAAACCCCCATATTTGATACTTATGTAACCCCTAAATTTGAATTATGTTTTTGTTCTTAAATATCTTTACCTATGATTGACTTGAACATATTAGTACTTAACTCTTGAATCTTAAGCACGTACCACTCCTTGTGAGATTCAACCCCAACTCACTTAGTTGGGTTATATTACTTACTAATGATCGTTGGCGCTTAGAATTAGAAAAAGTATCCTGATACGTGAAATCAAAATGGTGTCGCTGTCTGGGAGTGTTGTTGGTTAAGATTCTTTAGTTAAGTTGAATTTTGTTCTTGGTAGTCATAGTTGAACTTACTTAATTTTAGTTTTGTTTTACTTGTTTATATTTTGAAATAGGAAGTATGAGTGTGAACGGCAGCAATGGTAGCCAAGTAGGCCACCAATATGACATCGAAAACCTTAGTGATATCAACGAGCCTAATGCTAATTACCCCCATCTTATGGGTGGAATTGGTGACATTCACTTGCCTCCGACCGAAGGGAACACGGTGTTCCATATCACAAGTACTATGTTGCATCTCTTGCAATTGAAGGGGTTGTTCAGTGGTTTGGCTCATGAGGATCCCCATGAGCATATTAGAAACTTCGTGGATGTTTGCGGACCGTTCTCCTTCAAGAACATATCCCAAGAGTCGGTCCGATTGAGGTTGTCCCCATTCTCTTTGATGGGAGAAGCATGTAAGTGGTTGGTTGAACTACCACGTGAATCAATCACTTTATGGGAGGAGTTGGACACCGTATTTCAAGTGTGATTTTTCCCTCCTTCGAAGATGATGACTCTTCGGGATAGCATTCAGAGCTTCAAGCGTCTGGAGGGCGAGCGAATTCATGAAACTTTGCTACGATTCAAGAAGTTGGTGCTCCAATGCTCAACTCATGGCTTGCCTGACAACGTGTTGCTGCAGTGTTTTTACCAGAGCCTTGACTCGGTAAACAAGGGTGTTGCTGACCAACTTTCTCCTGGAGGTTTGATGCAGCAACCTTATGTGATAGCGGCTCAGCTCTTGGATGGCATGACCACAATCAACTGGGCATGGTACACCCGTGAAGACTAGGTCTCCCCTCTCACGTTTAAATTGACCAAGTAGCAGATAGAGAAAGACCAAGAGAGGGACCAGAACATGGCCAAGATCATGACACAACTTGACATTTTGTCCAAAAATGTCATGGGAGCTGGTGCTCGAAGTGTTAATGTCGTGGGTGTCGGGTGTGTTAATCCTGATGAGGCCAAGTTTGAGACTTTGTACAATGAAGAGGTGAACTTCCTAGCCAACCAATGTGGTGGTTATCATTCAAACTACCTGAGGTAAGGTGGTAACAAAGGTTAGAGCAGGGATAAAGGTTGAAAGGATCGCGATCGAGAGTGGAGGGACTGTAACCCTACTTGGAAAGAGAGAGAAGGGGAGAAGGATAGATATATTCCTCCCCATGAGCGCCAAAAGCCAAAGGATTCTGAGGGAGGTCGGTCAGAGGATATGTTTTCTCGTATCCTCAACAAGGTTTAGGGGTCGGACAAGATTTGAAAGAGATGAAGGAAGATGTGTCGACCCTTAGACAGATTGTTACCTCCCATTTAGTGTCGATCAAGCAGTCGGAGACCCAAATGGGTCATATCTCGTATCATCTTAATCTGAGACAGCAAGGGGGGTTTCCTAATGATACTATGGCCAACCCCAAGAATGAGGTTTGAGCGTGGACTTGCGTCGTGCCGTGACGTTAACTAAGGCGCTGCTTGGGAGGCAACCCAAGTTTTATTTTCTTTCTTTTTAAGTATGAAATAATAGTGTGTGATTGTGCAGGTCAAAGTGTGGAAGGTGTTTGAAAAGTGCAGGTTGGCGAGCTAAAAGTCCAGTGGGCGCATCACCGAAGAGGTCGGTGAGCCCGACTTGGACCACCGTTGCACTCAAGACAATTTGAAATTGGAGTCTATAAAACTCGGCGATCCCAGGAGCAACTTGGTGAATCACCGACCAGGTCGGCAATCACGACCTAGTCCACTGTTTGGACCCCCATATTAATTGGATGTCCTATAAAACTCGGCAAGGTAAGTGCCCACTCGGCGTGTCGCCGAGTGGGTCAGCGAGCAAAACTAATGTCGCCAAATGGGTGAGAACTGGACGGTTTTTAAAGGCCAAAGGTTTAAACTTTCCAACTCTTTCACTTTCCCTCACTTTTGAACTTCCCAAACTCATACTTGCACTTTAGTATTCTATATTTTTACATTTTGACTGTATTTGAATTGTTGATTGTGTGCTCGGAGTTGCAATCTTTGCCGCCTAGCCTTTCAATTCTTGATTATTCTGCATTTGAGGTTGGTTTTCTGAACCCCAAATTCATTTTTAGCAATTTGTACTCTTTTGCAATCGATTTTGGCTTAGTGATGTGTGTTGGGCCTTTCTAATAGTGTTTATATGCTAGAATGCCTGTGTAAATTCAAATATTTTACCCATTTTGCCTTTATTGTTGAATTCCCAAGATTTTGTGCCTTAAAATTGGTTAAAATTGTGAGGTTGTGCTTTCATGTTGTTGGGTCCAGTCGGGTGAAGTCTAAGTAGCCCACAATTGTGCCTAATGACGTATTTTGCCTAATGATGGAGCAGTTGATGTCATTTTGAAAGGAAAAAGTCATCAAATTTGGCCAAACCGAGAGAAGTCTGAGTATCACGTAGGCATGGGTTTAATGTGTCCTAGTTTAATTGTTGAAGTGCATGTTTTGATTTGGTTTCCGGGGGCTGCGGGGTTCAATTTAAGAAGTTGGGTTGAAAGTAGGCACGTTGGGTCGTTTGGCGAGCTGGGTCGAGGTCGCCAAACCACTCGACGGTTCACTGAAGTTTCCCACATTGCCTTTAATTTCTTTCTAAATGTGAAGTTTGATTCTGTAACTTTCGGCAAGAAGCCTGAGGTCGTCGAGTGCAATCGGTGACTCGCCGAAAGTCCTTCTTGATCGCCCTTTGTCTGCGCCCCTATCCCTTTTAGCACTGTAACTTTCGACGAGCTAATCCTTGCTCGTTGAATGCTATTGGTAATTCACCGAAAGGTCATTCCCATCGTCGACATGCCAAATTTTTTGAGAGTTTTGAGCCAATCCTTTCGGCGAGCCCAATCTAGCTCGCCAAATTTATTCGATGACTCGCCAACTGGTTCGGCAAGTCTGTCTGCAACTATTTTTCTGTGCTTTTGCTTCAATTGTTTCTAACTCTTTTTGATGTTTTTGCAGACATGGCTAGACCAAAAGTTGCTGGTAGAGACATGGTTCCCCGCAAGAGGGCCAAAGGGATAACTATCAATGAGGATGTAAATGTATCTAGGGGCAAGGCCACCAAACTTCCCACAATTGGTGGGAAAGGAAAGGGCAAAGGAAAGGCACCTCCGTCACTGAATGCCTGCTCTGACAGTGACGGTATCTACGCCACTCACCTCACTACTTCTGAAAGTGAGGGTGAGCACCAGGAGCATCAGGTTGCTGCTTTAGAGCCTGATGATGATGAACTATTAGCAGCACAGAGGACTGAGCTGCGATCCAAAAGGATGAACAACCCATTAAGGATCAGGACTCCTCAGGCCACCACTACTCCTCTTCCAGCTCCAGTACATGTCTGGTCCTAGCACCACCAGTACAGGGTCCTCCTCCCAAGTCTATGAATAGACTAAAGATTGAGGGACTGAGGACAATTATAGAGGAGAAGCATCTGTCTACTGATGGGGTCATTGACATATACCTAGAGATTATGACCTGCCTGAGGTCACATAAATTCCAGATCTTCACCAAGCCCTGTGGCCCATACATTCAAAGCTGGTTCAGAGAGTTCTATAGAGATTACAGTGCATTGATACCACAAAGGAAGAAGCCGGCAGCTAAATTCAAGCCGGTTGACTACGTGGTTGTCAGAGGGAAGAGGGTGCAGTGTGATTTTGATGCCATCAATGCCATCCTAGAATGCACTACGAGACTTGAGGATGACTGTCAATACAAGGTCAGGACAAAGACGCTGGAGAACATGAAGAAGTGGTTGGCTCCGTTGATATCAGACGCCACTCCCTAGTGGCTTGAGGTTGGGGCAACTATTGAAAAGAAGGACTCAATGTGGCAGCGAGGTATTGGTTTAGCTTCATCAACAGCACGATCATGCCCTCCCAAAATGAGTCCATTCTCCGCCACGCCAAAGCAGCCTGCCTAAGCTACCTCATTGCAGGGACAAGGCTGAACTTGGGGATAATCATTGCATCGGAGATGCTCATGCGGGCCAAGCAGCACCAAACTTCCCTCCCCCTCTCGATTTTGATCACCAAGTTGTACAGATAGGGTCAAGTTCCTAGAGATGTGAATAATGATGTGGAAGTGATTCCCACATCTTCTAGTGATATCCGGAGAATCGAGGCAGAGTATTTAAAAGATGAGGCGGAGAAGAAGAAGGCAGCTCCGGTGGACTCTTCCCCGATTGTAGATACAGTTGCATTACCTGTAGAGGTACCTTTGCCTACTCCAGCCTCTGGGCCTTCAGGTACATCTAATGTTGTTCCTTCTAACACCCCTAGTTCCTCTACTGCTACATTGCCTCCTAGATATGTTGTTGTTGTTGTTTCCCAGCCCCCGCTCACTCAGGCTGCACTACTTCATATGGGGCAGCTAGCCCATTCTACCGATCATCGTGTTGCCAGGATTGAGGCCTCCATTCTGGGCATGATTCAGTCAGCCCTCGTTGATGCTGTGAAACCCTTGAGCTCTACTATTGATGCCCTTACGGCTAGGATAGCAGTGTGTGAGCATGGCCAAGGGGCCACCGAAGAGGTGACGGCCGTAAAGGCCACTATTGTTGCGTTGAGGAGAGGTGGACCAGCTAAAGTCCACCAACATATCCATCATTTTCGGGATGGTGGAGATCCCAGATGTGCCAGAGATGCCTCCGGCTACCACCGGAGATGATGTTAGAGTTGAGGAGGTAGCTGACCTTGAGTTTGAGGCTGAGACGGATGAGGTTACGCTTGAGGTCGTTGAGGAGGCTTCTTATGAAGGCCTTACGGAGACTGAGGAGGCCATGGTCGATGCAGTTATGCAGGCTTCATTGGCAGATACGCCTTTAGCTGATCCTAGTGGAGCTAGTGGTACTGTTGATGTGGCTCTAGGTACTGAGACCCAGGACCAGAGTGATGCACAGGGCACTAATGCCCCGACAGATTGAGCGACTGTTTAGACAGGATTTTTTTACCTCCCTCTATGTCTTATCTTTATTTGACTTTTGGATATTTTATTGCTTGCATTTGAGGACAAATAGCTTTTGTTTTGTGGTGGGGTGAGGCCTACCTTTTGTGACTATTGTTCTATCTATATATTTGGGTTTTTGTGGTATATAATTGTGTTAAGCACTATTTTTGTGGATGTTTGAGCTTGTGGCTCCTTGCTTTAATTGCTGTGATTTTTGGACCCTTCCGAAAAACTTTGTGCCACCTCTTGTTTATGTTTAAATGTGGTTGTTCTCTTGCAAATTTGAGTATCGGTCTTGATCAATACCGATGACTTGAATAGTGCTCATAATTGAACAAACATGAATGTGTGGCTACGATAAGGCCAAATGAAGTTGCATAGACAATATGTGAACTTTTTGCATCTCGTTGTAACTAGCCGGTTATCGAATGAGTCTCTTGTGATAAACATTGCACACTAGCGAAAGTTTAGAGACTTGTTTGACATTGTTGTCAATGCCTTCTGTGATGAGCTTACCGTGAACCATGTGTGATGACACCTAGAATTTTCCCTGTTGGTCCGGTTGACTAAGTGATGCAATCTCTTGATATGATCTTAGGCAATTTTGGAGAGTGTGAAACAATTTGACATTATACCTCTTTTGTGGCCTACCTTGTGAGTGTGTAAACTTAGCTTGAACACTTTTTGAGCCTTAAACTTTCCTTGGAAGAAACTTGATGAAATTGTGACCTTTTATCCCTTCACCCGTAATCCTCATGAAATGTGGTTTGTGTGAATAGCCAACTTAGGCCAAAAGCCTAAGTTGGGGGTGAGGTGAAAAGAGAAGGCAAATCAAGAAGTCCCCTTTACCCATGGTTTTGAAAAAGATGGAAACCTTCCATACAAAAAAAAAAAGGGAGAAAGGAAGAGAAAAATGAAAAAGAAAAAAAATGAAAAAGTTTGTGAAAGTGCAAAGAAAATGTGGTGTTCGGTATTCCATGGAAAGTGAGTAATGGGGTAACCTATGAGAAAAAATGAGAATGATGAAGAGAAGGAAAGAAAGTGTTGTTCACACCACATTTCATGAGGATAGAAGTCACTGAGCCTAAATGACCATACATTTACACTCAGCCCCATTACAAGTCTTGAAAAGACCTTTCTGATCTTGAGGGACTGAAACAAGTGTTGATTGGAAAATACGGGCAAACATATGGGTGAAGTCATGCATTCTGTTTATCTTTTTGAGTGTGAGTGTTGATTGTGATTCCGGAGCTATAAATTGTTGTACCATTGTGTGTGAATATGGAATCATTCTTTGTGTGAGGGCATTTGACTACCTTTGTTGAGCTTGAACTTGCATTTGAAGCAAGTATTGTGAACTTGAGAATCTTTGATAATGGTGAGTCACAACTTGAATCTTTGAGTGCACAATTGATCCTTGCATGAGTAAGTTGAGTTTTTTTGTGTGCATTCATGATTGAATCTTGTGTAGCACTGTTTGAGACATCCTTTCTGAACTGCTGAACTTGAGTTTTACTTGAGGACAAGCAAAAGTTTAAGTTGGAGGTGTTGATGAGTCCACAATTTGGACTCATTCAAGGCATTATTTGGATAGATTTAGTGTCGTCAAATGCTTATTTTGTGCCAATAACTGATGTAAAATCCTTGTTTTCCAAGTATTTGGATTGAGGAAAAAAGCATGGACACTAATGAGCAAAAACAAACAAGGCAACTGAAAGAACGAAGAAAAGAAGGTCTGGTGATCGCCTAACTCATTGGGCGAGTCGCTGAATAGCTATGATCTCGCCTGAAGTTCCAGTGTACCAAGCCCTGAAGGAGAAAATCAAGTCGGCTATAGAATGGAGCACTCGGCGTGTCGTCGAACGGTTCCGCGATGCAGTGTTAGACCGCTCAAAGTTAGAGAACGTGAGGATGCTGAAATCCAAAGTAAAAAGGCGATGGAATTAACCAGAGGCAGGATCGCCGATCGGCGATCCTGACTTACTACGCCGATTGGTTCTTCGCAGAATATTTTTGGCAACTATAAATACAATTTCAAACATTATTTTTAGTATCTATCTTTGATATTATCAGTTTTCATAGTATAGAATTTCTTATCAGTTTTAGATAGAACTCTGAGTTTGGAGACAATATTTTCCTTAGCTTTGAAGAATTGAAGTTTTCCATTTTTGAGAAATTGGAAGTCGGTCTTTGAGAGTCTTCAATTTGGACCTTTGTAAAGACGAAATTAATCTTACCCAGTTGATGGAAACACAATTTGGTAACGATTTCTATATTTTTATGATGTCTAGCTAAAACCCCAATTATTGGGGTGTGATTATGTGATTATGGGTTGATTTAGCTTATGGGTATTGTTAATTGATAGTTTAAATGTTGTTTAAAGGTGATTTCAATCAGTAATTGTGGGTTAATTTAAAGGGTTGTAGTTGCAAATGCAAATCTACCTTCGTGTTTTTGGCTTGCTCGAGAGAGAGGTTTTAAAACCAAGATTACTGATTTAATGGTCTGTGGGTATTGGGTTGTCATGGGTTCAGCTCGAGAGAGTGAACCCTAAACTCTTTTCCACACATTCAGCTCGAGAGAGTGAATGGACTAAAGCATAGGCTATTCTTAATTGTTGCTTATTGGTGTTCGAGAGAAACAAATTTGATTCGCTGTAAATTGTTCGGGAGAAAGTTTATCCCCACTAAAGTCTAGCTTATTCACTGATTTACAGTTATTTACTATCAGTTGCAATTACCCATTTGTCTACCTTAGCCTATATTCCAATCACATCCTAAGAACCCCTCTCTTTAGTTGTTAATGAATGTTATTTGATGTTGTTGTAGTTGATAATTACAATCAAAAACCCCTTATTTGACACTTGTGTCACCCCTAAATTTGAATTATGTTTTTATTCGTAAATATCTTTACCTATGATTGACTTGAACATATTTGTACTTGGCTCTTGAATCTTAAGCACGTACCACTCCCTGTGGGATTCGACCCCAACTCACTTAGTTGGGTTATATTACTGACTAACGATCGTTTGCACTTAGAATTGGAAGAAGTGTCCTGATACGTGAAATCAGTTCTCCACAATAATAACAAATGCGATCAAAAGATGGCCTGCTGCCCGCCAAAGGTGCGGCTCCCTGGTTATCCTGAATCAAATTCTGAGGTGGAGTTCTCGAGTAATTACCTATGGATGTGGGCATAGGGGACTGAATTGGTCGGGCTCCAAGTGTCGGCCCTGCTGAACCCCTTGAGTAGCAACCCTGAAAGTTACTTGTGGTCTTAGCTTTCTTAGCCCAATATTGGCCTTAGCCTGCCCATCACACCTCACCCCTTCCACTTTCTTCACAAAGTCAGTTACCTCATTAAAGGTTTTCCCTGCAGAAGTCGTGTGCACCAACAATACCTGTAACTCAGAGTTTAGCCCCTTAACGAATAGATGGATCCTCTCTTCCTTAGTAGTCACCAATTGCGTAGCATATCTAGACAAAGCATGGAACTTAGCCTCATAAACAGCCACAAACATACCACCTTGCTCCAAAGCCATGAACTCATCCTTCTTACAGTCTCTCAAGGTCTGGGGAACATACTTCTCCAAGAACAGAGCATGAAACTGGGTCCAAGTGAGTGGGGGTAAGGTTGACGATCTGCACTCCACATAAGCTCTCCACCACTACTTGGCCTCACCTTGAAGCTGAAAAGTCACAAACTCTACTCTATGCTGATGGATAATGCCCAACTTATGCAGCCTAACATAACAATCTAAGATGAACTCATAGGCGTCCTCACTCTCGAACAATGGAATACCGGAGGCTTTAGTTTCAGAAACTTGGTCAACATTTCGTGTTCATTACCAGTCATCACAGGACCCAACAAAGCACAGAAAAAGTCATCAGTACCTACAGTTCTACCCACCTTGAAGACAGTGATAGCAATAGCGGGATTGGCGGGAGTTTGAGTTGCTTGAACTGCAGGAAGAATTTCTGGACCAACCAATCCTTTCAAGAAAGACATAATCTGTTAAGCTACACTGGGTCTAAAGGAGGAATACATGTAGTCTCAGCCTGGACCTCTTCCTCTTGTCACACATCCTCTTTATTCTTAACCTCTACATTCTCCTCTATCTCTTCATGATGCACAGGAGGAACCTCATTTCTGGGAGCATTCTCAACCGGAACCCCACCCCTAGCGGGTGCTACCCTTCCTCAACCTCTACCCCTTGCTCTTTCTCTACCCCTGCCTTGATCGCGACCTCTTGATGTAGACTCCTCAGTGGACTCATTGACAAGAGCTACGGGCCTAATATCGTTAAAGCGAGTGTTAACTATCTGCGGACAAAAGAGTGAAGAAGATTAGATACCAATTTGGATTGCCAGATTCCAATTGGAATCAAGTTATAGCACAAAAGGAGATAAGAGAAAACAGAGAGATTTCCTAAAGTCCTATAGCCTCTCAAAGAAAAGTACAGACTTCTCCGTACCATTTCGCGAGACTCTACTAGACTCGTTTTGGTACACCGAGATCAATGAACCTAGGGCTTTGATACCAACTTTGTCATGACCCAGACCGTCGTGATTGGCACCCACACTAATACTCCGGTGGGAGAACCATTAATACTAATCAGCTAACCTAAGAACTAAACATTTAAAGATACGAAAGCAAGTTTAAATGCAGAAATAAAGTAGAGTTCCCATAAAGTCCGAAAGTTTAATAATTCATTACTAAAACATTGCGGAAAACACCCCTAGAATCTGAAAGTCAATGTACCAAAACTCTAACAAAACCATAAGTCTAAAGAAAATGGGTACAACCCCGAAAGCTAAAACAATTGATCATCTAAAGTACTAATCCAAGTCCGAATAAGATGGACTGAGCAAAAGGAGAACTCATGGAAGCCTGGAAGAACTGGCTCACCCTTGAAAACGATTTGATTACTGATCTCCTAAACAAGGTCTCTTAGTAGCCACCTGAAGATGCCCTGTATTCAATAAAAAAAAGAGCAAGTACAGTATCAGTACACAACCACAGTGTATTGTTGGATCACACGGCTATTCCAATAAGTGAAACATATAAAAGTAGTCACAACATAGTAAACACGCATATACAGAACATATATAATATCAGTTATCATTTAAGGAGAAATGCATCATTTCACATTTTCAATATACACATATATGACAAGTGAATGGTCCTCTCATGGAACCTATACCCAAACTGTTGGTATGGCGGATCGTGACACCCGATCCAAGTTAGTGTGTCGGAACGTGACACCCGTACAAATATGTATGTCGGTACGTGACATCCGATCCCAGTTAGTGTGTTGGAACGTAACACCTGATCCATTCAACAAGCCACAATCACAATCACTGCATATATTCTTATAATCATACAATCAAGTATTGATTCATGGCATACAATCATTCGTTCATACTCATTCACATTTGATGATCAATAGTGCAACATTCGCATGCATACATGCATTACAATGAAGCAAATACTAATATACATCACACAAACATGAAATCAAACCATTATCTACCTCAAAACCAAGCTTGAATCCTCCTAAGATACTTGATTCTTCCTTTTTCAGATTCTTTCCGCTTGTTCTAGGTCTACAAACATCAAATTCAATGGAAGGATCAATAATTAAGGTCTAATTTACCCGGATTATAGCAAACCCAATATCCCAAGACCAATCTCATGATCCTATGGTGAAGCTAGGGTTTTTTCCCACCATCAATTTAGTTCAAAACCCTCCCCCAATAGTAAATAACCAAGAATCTAAGTTATACGGATTGAAAAATGGATTAGGGGAGTAAAATCCTTACCTTTAGTGCAAGAAGAGGTGGAAAACTGTCAAGAACTTGCCCCGGTTCATCTCTTAGCTCTCAATAACAAAAATTGCAGAATAATGGCATTTTTGGGGTTTATTTCTGACATACGTCGCGACTGGCCCACTATGGCGGCCCCCATCTCGCCATAGCGACCCTGGCCTGGAAGGAATAATCTCGCCCTGGCAGCTTGTGCGGAGACAGAACGTCGAAATTAGAGTTTCAAACCCCCATTTCACAACACACCTTCAACCCATGACACTCAGAAACTACCCGTTCACGCTAAGATCAGTTTCGGGAGTTCTACTCACCTGAATTCAATTTTGTAAAGTCGTACGGGCTCCTTAACGTCTTGGCTATCTAATTGTGTGATCAAATTCATAATTAGATCTCTCACTCGTTACCAGATCTCCCTTGCCCTCACTGACTCTAGTTTCGTCCAAATTTGGACTACGCTAGAAATTTTCAAGTTACTACCAAAAAGTTTTCCGGCCCAAAACTTATTCCCGATGGCTTTCCTATAATGATGGGAACATGTCGTTACAATAGATACCAATTTACCCATCACCCATCCCCAAGTGACAAACTAGGAAAAATAGGCTAAAGTAAGGGTAGAGTAGTACCTGAATCGTCGAACAACTGGGGATACTTGTCTCGCATGTCCTTCTTGATTTTCCAAGTAGCTTACTCCACTGGACAATGCTTCCATAGAACTTTCACGGACTTAATCTCTTTGGTCCTCAACTTCGAGACATCACGATCAAGAATTGCAATCGGTTCATTCTCATACTGAATGTCTTTGTCTAATAACACTGAGTCCCACTTTATGATGTAATCCCCATCCCCATGGTACTTCTTCAATATGGACACATGAAACACTGAATGAAATCCAGATAAGCTAGGTGGTAAAGCCAATCTATAAGCCACTGGCCCTACAGTCAAGATTTATAAATGGACCAATGTATCGAGGACTAAGCTTGCCCTTCTTGCCAAATCTCATCACCTATTTCATGGGTGATACTTTTAGAAGAACTTGCTCACCAGCCTAAAATGCCATGTCCCTTACCTTATGATCCGCATATTATTTCTATCGACTCTGGCTGTTAAGAGCTTAGCTTGGATGCTTCTTACATTATCCTGAGCATCCTTCACCAAATCCACCCCCAAAGATTTCACATCTCCAGCCTCAAACCAACCTACGAGTGATCTACATCCCCTCTCATAGAGTGCCTCGAATGGTGTCATATCAATGCTGGAGTGGTAACTGTTATTATAGGAGAACTCACACAACGGTAGGAATTTATCCCAATGCCCTCCAAAGTCAATCACACATTCCCTCAACATATCTTCCAACACTAAAATAGTCCTCTCTGACTGCCCATCTGTCTGTGGATGGAAAGTTGTACTAAAAGTTAGTTGTGTGCCCAATTCATCATGTAATTTCCTCCAAAACTTAGAGATGAACAACGTAACACGGTCCGAGATGATAAACAGGGCCACCCCGTGCAGCATCAGTATCTCTTTCACATAAACCTTAGCCAACTGCTGAGCATTATAATCAATTCTGACTGGAATAAAATGAGCTGACTTAGTCAATCTGTCAACCACTACCCAAATAGAATCAAACTTTCCCAAAGTCTTGGAAAGACCAACCACAAAATCCATAGCTATCATTTCCCACTTCCATTCCAAAATTAGCATTCTCTGAAGCAAACCTGCAGGACTTTGATGTTCATACTTTGCTTGCTGACAGTTTTGGCACTTAGCCACAAACTCAACTATGTCCTTCTTCATGTTAGGACACCAAAGCTTACTCTTGCTCTGTGCGCTAGGGAGTCAGACAATGCTTAGTTCTCATTTATGATGTTTGCGCTGTGTGAGTTCTAGTTAGGAAGCAAGCGCCGCAAAGGGTTAACAGGGCAGCTCGACTGGTAAAAAAGGAGATGGTACCGAAACGGGAGGCTCATAGACGCTACTAGTGCAATGACTAGTCTACAAGTCTCGGTACATCTTGGTCACACCCGGATGAATAGAATACCGCGAACCATGAGATTTTGTCAACAAATTCTGAATCAAGTCCTCTACTCTAGGAACACAAATCCTTCCTTTAAAACTGAGCACACCCCCCGCATCTAAAGTCACATCTTGTGTCTTACCAGAAACTATTTTATTTCTGAGCTCTTTCAACTGCTCATCCTCAAACTGTTTGGCCTTGATCTCCTCAATGAACGTAGCCCTCACCTCAATGCTAGCTAACACCCAACCTTTCTCTAAGATTCCCAAGTGCATGAACCTAGATTCCAAGGTTTGAATTTCCTTAGCCAAAGGTTGCTTGGATACACTCAAGCAAGCTAGAATACCTATATTCACCACCTTCCGACTTAGTGCGTCCGCCACTACATTATCCTTACCCGGATGATACTGGATGGTCACATCATAATCCTTCAGTAACTCCATCCACCTTCGATGTCTCAAATTCAGATCTTTTTGAGTGAATACTTGTCGCAGACTACGATGATCAGTAAACACTTCGCACTTGACACTGTAAAGGTAATGCTGACAGATCTTAAGAGCAAACACTACCACTGCCAACTCTAAATCATGTGTTGGGTAATTCCTCTCATGCACCTTGAACTGCCGCGATGTATAAGCTATAACATTCTTATCCTGCATTAACACAGCACCCAAACTCGAATGTGAAGCATCACTATAAACAATAAAATATTTACCTTCCACGGGTAGTGCTTGTGGTCAAAAGGGTCTTGAGCTTTTGAAATCTCTCATCACATTTTCGGTACATTCAAAAGGCACCTCCTTTTTTATCAACCTTGTCAGATGTGTGGCAATAGAATAAAAATTCTTCACAATCGACAATAGTAGCTAGCGAACTCCACAAAACTCTTAACTTCAGTCACAATGCTAGGCCGAACCCAATTCTTAACTGCTTCAATCTTTTGGGGATCTACCATTACCCCTTCCCTTGAAATTACATTCCCCAAAAAGGCAACTGAAACCAACCAAAACTCATACTTGGAAAATTTGGCATACAACTTTTATCTCCCAAGAACACCTAGAACAGTACGAAGATAATCGGCATGCTCTTCCTTACTCTTTGAATAAACCAGAATATCATCAGTAAAAACTATAACAAAAGAATCCAGAAATGGTTTGAATACACCATTCAACAAACTCATGAAAGTTGTAGGCGCATTTGTCAACCCAAACGACATCTTTAGGAACTCATGGTGCCCATAGCGGGTCCTAAATGTCATCTTGGGTACATCCTCAAGCCTAATGTTTAATAGATGGTAACCACACCTTAGATCAATCTTAGAGAAAATTGGCGCACCTTGCAACAGGTCGATAAGATCATCTATCTGAGGCAATAGGTACTTGTTTCGATTGGTGACCCTATTCAATTGTCGGTAATCTATGCGCATCCTCATACTGCCATTTTTTTTCTTAACAAACAAGGCAGGAGCATCCCACAAAGAAGCACTAGGATAGATAAAACATTTATCATGAAGTTCTTGGATTTGATAGGACAAGCACGATAGACATAGGTGACTATGATAGACTCTCCAACTGGGATAGACACATGGATAGGGGAATCAAGTACATCACAAATCATATCAAATCCCAAGGTAAACTTAATAGAGACATAAAAATAAGTAGAACCCGGATCAAATAACACATTAGCCATCCGATCACAAACAAGAATACTACCTGTGATGACCGCGTCAGAAGACTCTGCCTCGCTCATGCCTGGAAAGGCATAACACTGAGCCATATCATCTTGATGGGCGACTTCCCTGCTTGGCTGCATCATACCTGTGCCTGTGTTACCATTTCCCCAGCCTCTACGGCCTCGCTGATTTCCCCATCGCCCAACTTGTGGACGTCCTCGACCATTATTACCATTTCACGCGGGTACCACTGCTCTAGTCTGCAATTGGATGGGGTCCAACATGCGTTGGTGGAGACAATCCCTCCTCATATGCCTAGGTTCTTCACAATTATAACAAGTGCGATCAAATGATGGCCTGCTGCCCACCGAAGGTGCGGCTCCTTGGCTATCATGAATCAAATTCTGAGGTGGAGTTCCCGAGTAATTACCTGTGAATGTGGGCATAGCGGACTGAATTGGCCGGGCTGCAAGTGTCGGCCTCCCTGAACCTCTGGAGTAGGAACCTTGAAAGTTACCTGCGCTCTTAGCTTTCTTAGCCTACCAATCGCGCCTCACCCCTTCAACTTTTTTCACAAAATCTGTTACCTCATTAAAATTATTCCCTGCAGAAGTCATGTGCACCGACAATACATGTAACTCAGAGTTCAAACCCTTAACGAATAGACAGATCCTCTCTTCCAAAGTAGTCACCAATTGCGTAGCATATCTAGACAAAGCATGGAACTTAGCCTCATAAGCAGCCACAAACAGACCACCTTGCTCCAAAGCCATGAACTCATCGAGGTCCGGGGTACATACTTCTCCAAGAACAGAGCATGAAACAGGGTCCAAGTGAGTGGGGGTAAGGTTGACGATCTGCACTCCACATATGCTCTCCACCACTGTTTGGTCTCACCTTAAAGCTGAAAAGTCACAAACTCTAGTCCATATTGATGGACAATGCCCAACTTATGCAGCATCTCATAACAATCTAAGATGAACTCATAGGCGTCCTCACTCTCCAAACCATAGAATACCGGAGGCTTCAGTTTCAGAAAGTTTGTTAACATCTCGAAGAAAAGTACAGATGTCTCTGTACCGTTCCGCGAGACTCTATTAGACTCATTTTGGTACACCGAGATCAATGAACCTAGGGCTCTGATACAAACTTTGTCACGACCCAGACCATCGTGATTGGCACCCACAGTAACACTCTGGTGGAGAACCATTAGTACTAATCAACTAACCCAAGAACTAAACAATTAAAGTTATGGAAGTAGGTTTAAATGCAGATATAAAGTAGAGTTCCCATAAACTTCAAAAGTTTAACAATTCATTACTAAAATATTGTGAAAAACACCCTTAGAATATGTAAGTAAATGTATCAAAACTCTAACAAAACAATAAGCCTAAAGAAAAAGGATACAACCCTGAAAGCTGAAACAACTGATCATCTAAGTACTAATCTAAGTCCGAATAAGATGGACTAAGCAAAAGGAGAACTCATGGCAGGCTGGAAGAACTGACTCACCCTTGAATTTGATTTGATCACTGTCTGTTAGTGGCCGCCTAAGGATGCTCTGTACTCAACAAAGAAAGAGCAAGTGTAGTATCAGTACCCAACCACTGTGTACTGGTAGGATCACACGGCTATTCCAGTAAGTAAAACATATAAAAGCAGCCACAACATAGTAAACATGCATATACCAAATATATACTATATCGGTTATCATTTGAGGAGCAATGTATCATTTCACATTTTCAATAATATGCATATATGACAATCAATGGTCCTCTCATGGAACCCATACCCAAATTGTTGGTGTGCCGGATCGTGACATCCGATCTAAGTTAGTGTGTCGGAACGTGACACCCGTTCTAATGTGTATGTCGGTACGTGACATCCGATCCTAGTTAGTGTGTTGGAACATAACACCTGATCAATTCAACAAGCTACAATCACAATCACAAAGCACATTCTCATAATCATACAATCAAGTGTTGAATTAGTCCATACTCATTCACATTTGATGATCAATAGTGCAACATTCGCATACATGCATTACAATGAACTAAATACTAACATATATAACACAAACATGAATTCAAACCATCACCTGCCTCAAAACCAAGCTTGAATCTTCCTAAGATACTTGATTCTTCCCTTTCTGGATTCTTTCCGCTTGTTCCAAGTCTACAAACAATCAATTCAAAGCAAGGATCAATAATTAAGGTCTAACCCGGATTATAGCAAACCCAATAACCCAAGACCAATTTCATGATCCTATGGTATAGCTAGGGCTTTTTCCCACCATTAATTTTAGTTCAAAACCCTCCCCCAATAGTAAATAACCAAGAATATAAGTTCGACGGATCAAAAAATGGATTAGGGCTGTAAAATCCTTACATTTAGTGCTAGAAGAGGTGGAAAACTATCAAGAACTTTCACTAGCTTGTCTCTTAGCTCTCAAGAATAAAAATTGCAGAATAATGGTGTTTTTGGGTTTGTTTCCAACTTATATCACGACTGGCCCGCTATGGCGGCCCCCATCCTGCCACAACGTCCCCGCCCTAGCGGGAATATTCCTGCCTTGGCGGCTTGCGCAGAGACAGAACATCGGAATTAGAGTTTCAAACCCCTATTTCACAATACACCTTCAGCCCATGTCACTCAAAAACTACCCGTTCACGCTTAGATCAGTTTCGGGAGTTCTACTCGCCCGAATTTGATTCTGTAAAATCGTACGGGTTCCTTAATGTCTTGGCTATCTACTTGTGTGATCAAATTCATACTTAGATCTCTCACTCATTATCAGATATCCCTAGACCTCACTGACTCTGATTTCATTCAAATTTGAACTAGGCTAGGAATTCTCAAGTTACTACCAAAAAGTTTTTTGGCCCAAAACATTTCCCCGATGGCTTTTATATAACGACGGGAACAGGTCGTTACCATATTTTAAATAATTCAAGTATGCATTCCTCAAAATATCTCCAACCAAATGCACAACAATAAAATCGCCATGTAATTCTACAAGTAAAAAAATTCTCAAGTAATCGTCAAGAAATAAATTCCCAATAAAATTTGTAGAACATGAATCTCCAAGTAAAAATATATAAAATTATTTCTAAATAAATTTTTTAGTAATTATTTCTAGTTGGATCGCAAATAAGTTATCGAGGAATTTCTTGTAAACAAATAAGAAAATAGTTTTTTTCATTGCTTGTGAATTTACCTATGAAAATGGTACTTGCAAATTATTTGCCCCAAATAATTTTCCAAGTAATAATTTTGAGGAAATGATGCCAAATTAACCTACCAATTTTTCACGGGAAATATTTTTCGCAGGTAAAAAAGTATACAATTTAGGAATTTCATATTTTCACATGAAAATTTGTAGGAAATTTCTGCAAAAATAATCCCCAAATAAAATTTCCAGGTAATTATAAATTTCTAGTGTTGACAAATTCAAATTTTAACAAAAGAATGAAATTCTTTTCTAATAAAAATATGGCATAATACATAAATATGTCTTTTAACTTGGCCTCATTTCACACTTATGTCTTCCAACCTTGGGTGTGCACAAGTAGATACTTAAACTTGTATAAAGTTGAACAAATATACACACACATCCTACATGTATTATGTCACATAGGACTCATATGTCTACTTGTTTAACTTTATACAAGTTTAAGTGTCTACTTGTACAAATCCAAAGTTGGAGGGCATCAATGTGAAATGCAGCCAAATTAAATGGCACGTTTATGTATTATGCCTAAAATTATCAAGCTCAATTCTAAAGTTTATTTTTCATGTTTCATAATTTTCTTTTCATAATTACGATTAATTTGATGATGCTTGTTCAACTCCTTGTTCTACATTAGATCAGGCTGAGGAGTTCTGCTCTTTCTTTCTTTCTTTCTTTCTTTCTTTCTGTGTAGGTTGATTACGAGCATTGGAACTGAAGAGATCACCAGTGCACTAGCCAACTCTACCATCAGACATCTTGGGAGGAAAAGAGATTCTAAACAAACTTCACTTTCATCATTTGGTGTATGATTATTGAGAGGATTCCATTTACCCCATCCATTAAAATTTCTTCTGGTAGACAATATTTACTCAAACTAATGAGAGTTGTTAAGCGTGCACATATATTGGAATAAATTAGGGCTTGATTGAAATGGCTCTCCTTGACTCGAGGCTGAAATCCACCAACAAAATATAACTATCTAGCTGATACGACTGACCCGTAATGACTGTTGGAATATATACTGTTAACCATGTGTTTAGATATAGTATTTATTATAGAATAATTATTTATTCAATTTTAATCAATCATATCATTGTTTATGGGTTCTGTTTACTTATATAGTAGATGATTTAGTGTATAGAGTTTAAGCTTATACATAGAGATTTAAATCATCGGTTCTTATAAGTATAAAGTTTTTTGTTCACAATCTAAGATGGGAATTGGACATGCCATCGATACGATTGTAGCACAAGATTATATGTAGTTTATCTTGATTATGGGAATGATATAGTTCCAACTTCTTGTGCTAGTGTATTTTGTATGCATTGAACAGGACCGAGTAGAGATAGCTGTTTTAGATTGGCTGACAAAAGCATATTCTCTAACTATTAAATGTATTATATTCTTAATCCTGATATAACTATTATGATCTGTATATGTTAATTATCATTTTGATTTATTAAAAGGTGAGATTTTAAGATGGGTCAATATACCTGGTAGATTAGATGATGATAATATATATATAGGTAAAATAATAAGTTAGTTGACGGAATCCATGTCTCGATATAAAGATTGATGATATACCTTTTTTATAAGCTTAAAAGTTTTCATCGTGCCAAACCTTGCAAGTGAATTTATGAATCCGGCACATGAAATAAGTTAAGCGGTGCTCTGAAGGAAACTGATCATTGAATTAAGTTCGTCAGTAATTTAATTTATTGATTAGTATTTGTAATCTTAACATGGGGAATTACATATGTGTTTAATGGGAATTTCAAAATAAAAATAGAGGAGTGCAATTATGAATTTCTAGTATAATGATTTGTAATTTATTATGGTAATAATAATTCAAATTAATTATTTCCATATTAGGAAGCCTCAGTAATTAATTATGTGCATGGTCCCTACCGTTCCCATATTTAACTATAACTCAGAAACTATTCTAAAGGGAAAAGGTAGAAGTATGTGTCTTTCTCTATTCTAAGGAAAGGGAGAAGTATGTGTCTTTCTCTATTCTAAGGCAAGGGAGAAGTTTATCACTTTTTTCTATTCTAAGGAAAGGGAGATGTACATGTCTTTTTCTATTCTAAGGAAAGACATGGTATTCCTTCTCCTTGGACTAGGAAGAAATCTCTATAGATAGGGATTCTTCTAACCCTTGAAACAATATAAATTTTCTATAAAATACTTTCCCACCCAAGTATAGAGGGAGTTTGGAAGTGAACTTGGGATCACTGTAGAAGACCGCATAATTGTGGTCCAGTTTGTGGACTAGCTTGTGGATTTGCTTGAAGGTTCTAGCTTGTGGACTCACTTGAAGGTATCTACTCACGCTTCAAGAGGTAATTCTTGAATTAAATTTCAGAAAGTTTATGTGGTCTGACATGATTGTACTTGTTCTAGCATAAACCATGTGTTGTCTATTAATCATGTAAGTTGTATGATCCTGGTATGCTTCCGTTGTGCATATAGTTTTCCAACAATTGGCATCAAGAGACATACTTACATCTTTATAGATAACATAAAATATATGTATGTGCAATTGTATGTATGATTCGTATTTGGTAAATATATTATTATTATCACGACAAGAACGAATTAGATGAAACTTGAAGTTTTTGATTCGTTGGCTAAAGTACAAACATTCTTAAATTATGAGATGATCAAGAGGGAAAAACGTGTTGGCGACAATTTTTCACATTCACGTGGGAACGGACAGCAACATCAAACACTTGTCCTAATGATTATTCGAAGTCTTTTATTTTAAATTAATGGAATCCAAATAGAAAAAAATTCATCAGTTAAAAAATAAGTTAAAGTTCAATGGTTATTTTTTTATTTAATAAATGGCAATAAGAACTTTTGCACATGTATTTGATTTTTTATCGGCGGCTAGTTGCAAATTTTTTTTGGGGTTGTTTCTGTAACGACCCTAAAAACGAATAAGTTAAACTAGAGCCTACCGTGTGTGTTTGAGTTTGGTGTGAGGTTTCATGTTGTTCCGAGCTATGGTTGAGGGGTTTAGGGGTTAAACGTCACGGTACGACTCCCCATGGACCACCCTAGTGGTCCTTGAGGAGGACCCTAAGCTTAACCCCCAAGACCCCAAAGAAAACCAAAGTTGGCCAAAATTTGGTGGCCTACGGAAGGGGTCCACGCACCGTGGATGGCCTCCATAGGTCAAGCCCCTCCAGACCAAGCTGCAGCCCCAGACCACGGACCAGCAGCACGGTCCGTCAATGGACTCACAGTCCATGAGTCTAGGGCGTGGTTCATGCCTGTGCATTCTGGTTTGGCTCGGCCAAGCTAGGGGTCTTTTGATAAATTGTTTATTAATTGTTTTAAGTGTTTGGAAGGTTATATTAGGGTTATTAAGATATTTTAAGAGTATTAAAACATTAAAACCCTATTTTAGATTTCATTATTCAAATTCCCCAAATCAAAACCCCTCCCTCTCCAAATATCTTCTCTCTAGAAGTCTATTGAAGACCAAGAGAAGAAGAAGACTTAGGGTTGAAGAGGAAGGCTAATTAAGTAGATTTTAGTGGAATTCATCTATTAAGGTATGGTGATCCTTCATCTAGCGGTAGCTCTCACCCCTAGAGTCCATTCGAAAGCAATTTCAAAGTTTTCAAGTTTCTCAAAAACCCTAGGTTTTACTCAATCTCATGAGTTCTTTCCTCAAACAATTTAAAATGATTACTAATGTCATATTATGATTGTATTAGTGTTAAATTGATGATTTATGATGAAAATACTCTATTAACCCATGATTTCTCTCAATTCCTAATTGTGCCTTTACGAAGTGGGTTTGTTGATTATAAAAGCTTATGATTGAAATATGTCTAAATTGATTTGGGTTATTGAATTGTATCATTATCTATACCTTAAGTATGGTAAATTGTTGGTTTGTTGATGATTTGAGATTCATGGCCTTGAAGGCAAATTTTGACTAAATTTCATGTTGAAGTAAAATTGTGCTTGACCTCTTGATCCACTTGAAAGGTGGAGGTGTTTAATGAATGAGAATCTAATGAAGTTAAGGTGATCATTTTCTGAATGTAAATGTATTATTATTGAAAGACTATTTCTCAATTTGACATTCATGTATGATGATGATGGAATATGAAGTGTTGTCTTCTATATATATTGTATATCTTGAATTGCTAGGCTTAGGTACCCTTTTCTTGCATGATAAATGTATCTTGACTAAAGGTCTAAATGTCTTAGATTGGTAGACCTAATGTTGGTAGCCTTTCATAAATGAATGAATGAATGATAAAGTATTTTAGGCTAAACCTTAGATTGGTAGACCTAATGTTGGTGGCCTTTCATAAGGAGTCTAGGAATTAATGTGAATGTCAAACCTTGAAACGGTAGACCTAATGGTGGTGGCCCTTTCTTGTGTGAAATGATGAACTTAGAAACGGTAGACCTAATGATGGTAGCTCTTTCTAGGAAGATCAATAAGCTATCCTTAAATGTACCTTGAAGCAGTAGACCAAATGGTGGTGGCCCTTTCTTCTTTAACATACCTTAGGTCGGTAGGCCTAATGTTGGTGTCCCTCTCAAGTACAACAATGTAATGTGAATGAACTACTCTATGGGAATGGAGGCTAAGCACCGAGAGGATATGGCTAAGATGGTGGCTCTCCCAATGTTAGGCTAGAGTGCAATGAACATATTTTGTATCCCATAACTAAGTGCCTACATAGGATGTTTACTAGTTCTACCCTAGGCAAGTAGAACACCTTCGTTTGGTGTAGGGTTATATGACACCGGATTCCATGATTTAGCTCTAATGGTCTATGTCAGTTAATGCCTATTCCCATCAAGTGAGATGTGCATTATGGTTTCTTGATGAGTTCTATGAAGTGTGGGTGGTAGTATGGGATGCCATTCATGCATTGGACAAGTAGGCTTTGAGAGGGTCATAGTGAGTTCTCTAAGTCCTAATGACTAATGTATGAAAGTCCTCTAAATGAAGTTATTGAAGAATGTTGACTCTTAAATGCTAATGTGATGATACATGCTATACTTGGGTTATATTATGATTTATTTTCCCTTGTCATGTCTTATGAAATGTTATGTATCTTATGTATGGATATTGTGCAATGGTGAAAAGGAAGGAATGGTAAGTACACTTTCGGTGACCTTAATGTGGTGCCTTAGTGTGGATGGTGGTATGGGACGCTATCCATACATTGCACGAGGTATAGCATGAGGGTTACTTGAGGTGAAGGTCTAAGGTGAAGGTAATGGATTACTTGTTGATATTGTTCAAATGTGATGTTATGACTTGTATGATGATTATACTTGTATTTGATGTCTCTTATGCTATGGTTCAGGATATTTCTAAAAAGTGGCTTAATGCATGGTTTCCAACCAAAATGTCCCTTTTAAAGCATGTTTTTGCATGGTCATCATACTTAGTACATTTTTGTGTGCTAACTCATTGTTCTATGTTTTTACTACAAGTGTAGGTTCCGGCAAGTGATTTCTTTTATCTAGATTGAAGTGCTTGGATTGCTATTCCTCCAAGATCAAGTGGTATGTCCTCATAAATCGAGGACAAGTGTTTAGAAGTTTCTTTTAGTTCTTGTAATAGACATTTCAAGTGTTTTCGATTGTAAAGGGTCGTGACCCTACTTTAGTTTTCAAGTCATTGTTTAGATGGTCATGTGAGACTTAGACTTCCGCTGTGTCTTTTAAAAGATTTTTTTATGAGTATTTCGGATTGTTAGGATTTAAATAAGTTTTAATTTTGTTCTATTTTCTATTATCGAATGCAATGAAATGCTATGAGGCTTGTATGAGACCCCTTCGGGGTCAAATACGCCGGTCACGTCTAGTGGGTGCTCTCGGAGAGTCACAGTTTCTTATGAATTTATCAAATTTGGAAAGCTTAATAAGAAAGAGAATCATAGAGGTTGTTGATGAACAAATTATCATTGAACGGATTGTGAAGTATTTTTAACTTTATAATATTTGTTCTTGATTGATTGTTGATTCCAAATCTTATAAAGTGGCGGTGGCAGTCACTATTCAGGTCAATTTTATTTTATTTTTCTTTTTGTTCAATAATTAATTGAGCATATTATTCATTACACAAATATCAATTTGTATAAATTAAGAATATTTTGGTTAATAAATAGTTATCACTTAAGTCGTTTATTTATTTGAAATCGTTGAATATTCTTTAGACTCTATACATGTGATAATATATTATTTAATACATGAATTGAGAATTATGATTAATAAATAGTATCCACTAAAATGATCTATTTATTTGAGTCATTAGAACATCCTCAATTCATCATGTATAAATTATTCAAAGTGAATATTAGTGGTAAATATTTATTTACATATATGGTGATTTACCTTAAAATAATAGTAATGCTTAATTAATTCAAGAGAAAGATATTGATGTTTTCACTCAAAAGAGAGAAATATAATATCTTGGATTCTCAAGTGTATTAATTTAGAGAATAATTTGTTATAAGAAGGTACTGAGTATCTTAGCCAAAGGAAGGACACAACATATTTTTCATGGTCATGAGATAATTATAAAAAGAGAACTAAAATATGAATCAAGTTATTTTAATCTTTAACTATGTCTAAAACGATTATTTTTCAAATTTGATCGTAGTTCAGGTGGTCATGAATTTCCTGATCTCTGATGGACTTGAAATTTGATGGTTCCATTGAAAATTATTTAGATGGGTTTTAGGTAGTTTGTCGGATTAAAAGTTGTTGTAACTATGATAAAGTCATATTGTTTTAATTCCTACAGATACTTAAACCACTTGAATTTGAATTTGATCATAGCTTTGGAAATATTTCTTATAGACTCCAATTGACCTGAAATTTGATAAGTTCATTGGTGACGGACTGGTAAGAAATACTCATTGCTATGTGATTATAGTTTTGAGGCCCTTCAAATGGTTTTTAAAGTCGCTCTTTGGAATTAAAATGTTATTTAGTATGAATATAATCCTTTATATCAATTTTATTTATGTTAAATGTGGTACATGATTACACATGATGAGTTAACATTAATTGATATATGCTAAGGATATGGATCGATTATTTTTCTTAAATCATTCCAATCTGAATTTGATCATAAATATGGAGATAAATATTATTCCTAAACTCTAATTGATGTGAAATTCAGTAGGTTCATCAAAAATGGTCAAATTAAAAATATTCATAGTTATGAAGTAATTTGGCAATTTGAGGTCGTTTAGATGAAGTTATTAGACTTAGATATTCCTCCATATCGGATGAAATTAGTACAAGTCACTAGATTTAATCTCTAGTTTTGATAACCTGTATTGACTCTCCCTATCTGAATAATATAAGATTGGATCAATTGATCTAGGGATAATAATATTCACTTGGCTTAAATTAACAATATACTCTCCATCTGAGTTAGCTCTTGTTCTTTCTGACACCATATATGTATGTTGCATGAGTGATTATTTTTTCTTCAAAATTTATTGTTCAAGACGCATTAATATCTATAAGGTATGTTTTGAATTTTAATATTCAATGTATACATAAATATGTTGATTTTTGAAAAATAGTATTCAGATAATGTAAATAGTTTTAGAATTTTGTTCTTTGGTCTTGATTTGTGTATCTATTTCATAGATGATGATATGTGATAAGAATTATCGAATGAAAATAATTAAATTCTATTTTGGCCAAACAACGTTTTCAACCAAATTGATCATAGTTTTGGAATTCGAAAAAAGGGACTCTGATTGGTCTGAAATTTGGTAGATTTATAAGAACGACCTAGTAAGAAATATTTTTTGGATCGTTATATTAGTTTTTGGTCCTTACCTTGATTGCTAAGATTAAATTGTAGTGAAGTATTAGTTTCATGTGTTGGCTTAGACCTTCCTCTATATCGGACGAAATTAATACAAGTCACTATGTATATAATCGCTAGTTTTGATAATCTGTATTAACTCTCTTTAACTGAGTAATATGTGATTCGATCAATGTAACTAGGCTGATTTTCCCTTGACTTAAACTAATAGTAGACTCTCCATCTGAGTTAGGTATGTATAAGTTTATGGAATAAATAATCATTCATTGTACATGTGTATTGCATGAGTAGTTCTCCAATCCCATCGATTGGTTGTCCAAGATGCATGGATATATATGTATAAATGAGCCCTGAGATTATTCGACATATTATGATCTATTTAATGTATTATATCTCAAATTATCAATAGACTTTACGGACTCACTTAATACTATTCAAGTATTTCTTTCGATGGAGATAAGATATTAATTAAAAAAAATTGCATTATATATGTTCATGTTAGATGAAATATATAAAGTCACTGCAATCTGATTGTAGTGATGTATACCTATCTACAGAGATGATGAGCCACTTATCTGATAGAATAATTGCATATCAATTGTCCACACCATACACTCTATAATAGATTGGTGTAAAAGATAAAAGAAATAGACTCTTATGAAGATGATAAGACCAGTGATTGACTTATTTTGTTGTTGTTTTGTTTCTTTTGGGATATGTTCTAATAAGTACATGTCACATTTGAATTCAATTCATTTCAAATGCAATGTGTGTGTTAATTGGATATCCAAAAAGAATAAAAGAAGGTTTATTTCATTGTCCTAAAAAAAACAAGGCAATTGTTAAGACAATTGTCAGATTTCTAGAAAAGGACTATATAGTAATCCATGTTCCTAAAAGTAAACTAGTTTTACAAGAACTGAACAAAGAAATAACAAATGATTTGTTGTAAATTCAGACGCTCAAGAACATCTAATCAGTATGTCAAAATTGATGTTCCATTGCATTGACGCAGTGGGAGAAACGTTACTATACATAAGAAAACTACTACCTTAAGTAGTGGGAGTGATGTTGGGCAAATTAAAGAACACTACATGAAAAAGTTGTTAATATTTCAATACCAAAAGGTTTTGAGCAAAATATTAAGACTCAAGAACATGAAAGTGTGACTATTGTAGTAGTACTTAGTCGTAGTGGGAGAATCATAACGAAGATTGATTGGTTTTGTATGTTTAAGAGGACTTTCATGATAGAACTCCAGTAAAGAAGTAAACTTATGAAAGGTTTCATGATGGGGCCTCTGAAGATCTTACACAAAGTTTATAAGTTACGAGTCAACATTACTAAATGAAGTTGCATAAAAAAAAAACTTGGTAAGATCATTTTGATAAGAAATATAAAAGGAATATTTGTGAAAGTTGTAAATGCATTGTTAACAGTCTAAGTGGGAGATTGTTAGGGTATATACTATTAATCATGTGTTTAGAAATAGTATTCTAACAATTTTCAAGATTAAATATCTTAGTGGGACATTGTTAGGGTATATACTACTAACCATGCATTTAGATATAGTACATTATAACAATCGTGATGGTTAAAAGTCTAAGTGGGAGATTGTTCGAATATATACTATTAACCATGTGTTTAGATATAGTATTTATTATAGAATAATTATTTATTCAATTTTGATACATCATATAGATGTTTATGATGTCTGTTTACTTATATAGTAGATGATTTAGTGTATAGAGTTTAAGCTTATATACAGAGGATTAAATCATCCATTTTTATAAGTATAAAGTTTTTTGTTCACAATCTAAGATGGGAATTGAACATGCCATCGGTACGATTGTAGCACAAGATTATATGAAATTTATCTTGATTATGGGAATAGTATAGTTCCAACTTCTTGTGCTAGTGCATTTTGTATGTATTGAACGGGATCAAGTAGAGATAGTTGCTTTAGACTGACTGACAAAAGCATATTCTCTAAACTATTAAGTACTTATATTCTTAATCCTGATATAACTATTATGATCCGTATATGTTAATTATCGTTTTGATTTATTAATAGGTGAGATAGATTGGATGATGATAATATATATAAATTGGTGAAATAACAAGTTAGTTGACCGAATCCATGTCTCGATATAGAGATTGATGATATGCCTTTTTAGAAGCTTAAAAGTTTTCATCGTGTCAAACCTTGCAACTGGATTTATGAATTCAGCACATGAAATAAGTTAAGCAGTGCTCTAACGAAGATTGATCATTGAATTAAGTTCGTCAGTAATTTGATTTATTGATTAGTATCTATAATCTTAATATGGAGATTACATATGTTTTTAATGGGGAAATTTCGAAATATAAATAGAGGAGTGCAATTACGAATCAGGTAAGAATTCAATATATCACTTGTTTTAATAGTAAAGGTCATATGATATATGTATGTGGGTCTGAGAAGATGTGGGTTTTAAGAAGGTAAAAATTGATGAATGAATAAGATTAGTGGGCAAATAATGATGGGGTGATGATTGGCTTGTGCTATAAATGGTTAGTTATAGGGATAATTTGATGGCAATTGGTGATTCAATGCTTTGTGGTTTCGTTCTGGTTATGGGTTTGACTTGGAGAAAAGGCTATACTTTTATTTTCTGAACGTTGCCACTGGTTTAGGTAACCAGTTGGCTTTAATTCTTAATAATTAATTATTTTCTTTAGTTATCATGTTATAAATTAGGTGTATTGTATTATTTGAATCTCATTAAAGTTAGATTAAGTTATTTGGAGGAATTAGAACTTAATCCTAGGCTTGAAATTTGGAAAAAAAGGGGTTGAAAGAGTTGACATATTAATTGGTATCAAGATTAGGATAACTTGATTATAGATTTGATGTGAGTTTTTGGGTCTAGGCTAGACCTGTATTGATATTGAGTGTTGTTAGTTTCGAAATCTTATTGTGATTATCTATTTGATTAGATTGTATTGATTTGGAAGTCAACCGAAAGAGGAAGGCTCACGTTCTGGAGTAATTGTTCGATTGATCGAGGCAAGTGGATTTTTAAACCCTTGTTAAGTGCATAGAATCGTGTATTTCCTAGTGGTATGTGTTGGGAAGTAATGAGACTTGGTGATGGGTTGCCTTGTGCATATTGAATAATTCTAATGATGAAAAGGGGGTAATGAAAGGCTATGTGATTAATTATTGGTGTGTGATGTGTTGAGAATGATTTTGAAAGGCTTATTAATTCATTGTTGATGTTGTATCATGATTGTATTGTTGTGAATTGTGCAATTTTATGAAAATGGTCATCTCCTCATTATTTGTGTGAACATGTCATTTGCATTATTCTGAGACATGGTTGTGACAAGTGTTATGTGAATTGAGAAAGAATAAGAAATTAAAGAGGATGTACCATTTCGAGGAACGTATCGCGTGCCGCGATCGATACTATATTTCGAGAGACGTGTCGCGCGTCGTGACGGATACAATATATCGAGGGACGTATCGCGCACCACGATGGATACAATCATCAAGGGACGTGTCGCGCGCCGCGACGGATGTATGGACAGATATGTCTCTCATGGATCCCGGACTGAGAGACAGCGGGTGTGTATCCTTAGGTCAGGCATGCATCACTATACTTGACATTGCATATCATTGCATTGCACATCTTTATCATTGGTGAACTTGATCTTGTGTGATGCTGATCTTGTAAG
The DNA here is from genome assembly GCA_036250505.1 of Solanum acaule. NCBI lineage: Eukaryota > Viridiplantae > Streptophyta > Magnoliopsida > Solanales > Solanaceae > Solanum > Solanum acaule. Next base: position 15,067 of record JAJOOR010015557.1, on the reverse strand, counting down.
TGCCTTTCTGTGGAACTTGTGATTGATGAATATTAAGTTTGTTGTTGAGAATATATAATTGTTGGAATGTTGTTGTTGAGCTGTGAGTTATGTAAATTGTGAACTGTTAGGTTGGGCTGGTTTTATGCAAGTGATAGTTTTGATTGATGAATATTAAGCTGGTTGTTGAGGATATGTAATTGTTAGAGTGTTCTTGTTGAGCTGTATGCTATATAAATTATGAACTGCTAGGTTGGGCTGGTTTAATGTAGGTTGTAGTTGTGGAGATTCGGTTGGGGTGTAAGGAGTACCCGTATTATATTCCCTTAACTTGCGTTTAGAGGTTTACTTGTTGAGTACCGTGTGGTTTGGTACTCACCCATTGCTTCTACATTTTTGTAGGTTACTAGCCCAGAACTTCGTGATACTTTCTCTTTCTTCTTTTTCGAGGCTTCTTTCTCAGCGGACCTTCTTACTCCTATTTATGATCTTGTTCTATTCTAGAAACAATGTCATATGAGACTTATGATTTTCTTTTGAATCAATTATAATACTTTAGAGGCTTGTACACGTGAAAATCAGGTTTTGGGGTTTTATTAAGTTGACTTAGTTATCCACACTTGTAATATTTTGAGATTTCAATATGTTTTACTTCCGCATTTTTGTGATATTTGGGTTTTAGGCTGACTTGTCTTGGTGGGATAAGACGAGTGTCATCACGTCCATTTTTGGATCGTGACAAAATGGTATCAGAGCCCCAGGTTCATAAGTCTCACGTGTGCACAAGCTAAGTCTAGTAAAGTCTCGAGGATCAGTGCGCAGATGTCTGTTGCTTATCTTCGAGAGGCTATAGTGACTTTTAAGAAAAATCTTCATTTTTTGAATCTCTGTCATGCGTCCTTGGTCCGACTTGATTCTTATCGTTTCATTCTATTCTCTCTATTATAGTGATGACTCATGGGTGGTTCTGAGTAATTTCCCTAGATAGTCACTCATGTTTGAGAAATTGCCTAATAATATCACTTTTATTTGGTTTAGGATTACAATATCACCCAACTTTGCATATTTTCCTCAAAATATACTTAACAAAAAAAACATCTTTTTTTTTCTCTCTCCTATGTCACATTATTCCTTTTTTACTAATAATTAAGAATTTTAACTTTTTAAATCAACTCAAATGATATACTCGGTTAAAATAATAATTACATAACGTAAACTGAACATTTTTAAACAACTCATATTTATTTATTGTTATTATGATTAACACTAATTATTTATTCTAAATCATTCCTTTAATTTTTTATAAAATGCGCAAGGTGAACATTAAAAACAAGTAAAAGTGAACAAAAGAAAAGAAAAAAAGTGACGTTAGAGAACAATTTTCACGTACTCATAAAAAATCAAGAGTATTATATCAACTAACTCTTTTTACGGATTTATTTTCTAGTAACTATTCTCCCTATCCATTTTTATTTATTCATTACGTTATAAATAATTATTCATTTGTTACTTGTTTACTTTAGAAAATCAAGTAATAATTTATTACTTAATTCCTAATTCACTCTTATTATTAACTATAGTCATTTGCCAAAGCATTTTTTAAAATATAAAATTTATTATTTTAAAAGATTGATATAGTAAAATTATTTTTATTATTTCTTAAGAGATATGTCAAATTAATATTGAATAATTCCTAATGTAAAGATGGACGGAAGGACTAGAAAATAAATTTTTCAGTTTAAATTTGTTTTATAATATTATTAAAAATAATAATATATGACACGAAATCCCATAAATTGTGCACTTTGCATATTCTTTAAGAAATTAAAGAAGGAATGATTTGAGAAATGATTTAGAAAAATAATTAATGTTAAATGTAATAATAGAAAAAAAATTATCTCTTAATATGCTAAAGTAATAAACTAAAAATGATAAATAATTAAGAATTATTTATTTATTTTTACTGAATATAACATATGAGTTATTTCAAAAAGTTAATTTTTTTAAGAAAAAATGAAAATGTGACACGGCATCCCAATTGGAGAGAGAATAAATTTTTTTTGTGTCAAGTATATTTTGAGGAAAATATGTAAAGTTGGGTGATATTGTAGTCCTAAAACAAACATAAGTGATATTACTAGGTAATTTCTCAAACATGGGTGACTATCTAGGGAAATTACTCAGTGATTCTTCATGTGAGTCGCTGATGTGTCGCGTATTACTTGGATTCTAGATCTGGTTTGGGAGTGATAGAGTTATTGAAAGGATGTGTGGTCAGATTAAGAATGGTCAACAATTTGAAGGGGTTGAATAAGGTTAGTTACCCAGTAAAGAGAATAGTACTTGTGTGGTATAGGCAATATCTTGAGTGGTTTGACAATTGAAAGTGGAATGATTAAAAGGATGGATAGGTAATGAACAGTGTCACTTTGAACACTACAGTTAGTAATGTTGTCATAACATATATATGAGATACTTAGTGAATGATGAGAATGATGTTATGCTAATTGAGGTCAGAATCTCTACTGTAGTTTCATAGATTGAGTGCATGTCAAAGAGGAACATGAAATGACTACTATAATGGTACCGATTCTTACTTGGTTAGAGTGATGGAGTGTGTTATTTCTACTATCGACCTAATCTAAGAAAGAATGCATATGCTTAGCTAGAGACAGAATGAATTTGATAATGTTTTGCAGTTAATCAATGGATAGAAATGTGTGGGCTATTTGGGTACAATCTTCTCGCTAGGTATGATATGTTCTAGTGGTGGATCTTATAATTTTTTGGTGGTGTGACACTAGTGGTATATGGAAGCACATACGTTGGTGTCAAGTGTGATTACTAACTACTTAATGAGTTATCGATTGTATCACATGCTCATATAATAAGATTTGATGTTGCATTCATATTTGAGAAACCAACTAGCTTGTTACTACAGACGAATGGGTTAAGCATTATTTATGGGAGAGCTTTTAGTGGTGGATCTTTGGTACGGTACCGATGTGTTTAGGTTGTGAAGTGTATTTTGAGGATTTTAAATGAGTGGTATTTCATCGTAATCTCTATGGAAGTGGATCGTTATTAGGATGACAAGCTTATGGGTAAAAGGAAGTCTCAAAGAGTATACTTGTGTGAAGGTAATTGAAAATTTTAGTAAAAAGTGCATATAAAAGTGGGTTAGTTCTTTGGATGATTGGTATAGTTGGGTTTAAGGTGTCATATTGATGAAAAGGTTGGCTTCGTGGTGATAACAAGAGCTAACAATGCATGATGGTAAGAAGAGTTCGTGATGGATTGATATGGAAATGCAACTATATAATAAGGATGGTTGGTTAAACGAATTTTGTATAGTAATAACGACTGCGAGTATCTAAGGTTGTGATTTTCTACTATTTGGTGAGTAACTTGGTTATATGGAAAGTTTTAGGAGATGCTGAGACACCTCTGAAATAGAATTTAAAGGAGCTAGAGTCATAATGGAAAATAATAATAAATTAGTGGGATATATTGTAGCCTTCGAAAACAGGTGAGAGTAAGAATATTTTCTCGCTAAGGAGGTATCTTTAGAGGGGTTGAGAATTGAGTTCAAAGACACGTGGTTCCATCTGTTTTGCTCTGGTCCTTGTAATAGTGTCATGGGATAAGCATATTGCTTAAAAGAATTGGATGAGATTTGAGAAAAAAGTCTATAGGCGTTCGATTTGAGTGTGGTAATGAGTGTTTTTGTGTTTTTGAGTTTGATAACTGGTACAGTTAGAATCAGACTTCAAGTTTTTCATTGCGAGTCTACGTTCGTGGCAGTATGTTTTTTCAAGGTATGAATTGGTAAGGTAAGAAATGATCCATCACATTGAGTATTAAACATTGGGAAGAACTTGTGCATAAGGTGAGTCGTAAATTTGGTTAATTTTGATTGTTATACCTAAGGGGGATTTCATGTAATTTTTTTGGTTTAAAGTATAAGGTAAAATATCATGGGTTGTTGGTCAAAGGATAAGATTGGTAAGCAAGCCAGTGAAAGAAAAAAAAATCATGTGTATTGAATAGTTCAAGGTATTTACAATTTGTGTCATGGGAAGAATTTAAGAGATGTGAAGGAATAAAACCTCTCATATAGACTCTTGGTTCAAAGTTGAAGGATGTATGAATTTTCATATATAAGTTCTAATAGGACTATGGATGTGAATTGGTTTAGTATAGACTTACTATGATTTTTATTATCGACTTTTATAAAGATTGAGTTTTAGTTTGGGTTACAAGCAATGATGTGTGGAAGATTCTACATGGTTATGTCGAGCTAGATTGTTCAAATATGATAGGTAACTTATGGATGTTAAACGGTGTGGACATACAGTTCTACATGGTTAATAAGGATTTTGAGGGGATTGAAACTACTTTGTTGATGGGACGATATAGACTGTTATGATGTGTTACATAGGCATTTGATGGTGAGTAGAAGTTATAAGCTTATAGTATACATAACTTTTGGAGTGACCAAGGATGTCTTTGAGTTTTGTCATAAGGTACATGATGGTATGAATGGTAGTTAAAAAATGGTATGTGAAAGTTCGTGTGAAGTTGACATTGGGTGTGATTCAATTATTTTACCTCGATGGGAAAGTATTTTTAGATTTGAAATTAGTACTATCAGTCTTGGATGTGACTCATATCTGTCATGTAAGGCTTAAATGGAAAGAGAGGGAGACATATTTTTGAATTTTTAGAGGCTACAAGGTGTTTGCTAAGAAGACTTTGATACTAATGACAGTTTGAGAGTAAGGTAAATGGCTAGTGTAAAATTACCATTCATCCCTTCTGATGGTTGTCCCGAGTCATTTTTATTTAGTCGGTGAAGTTGATTTGTGAATTTTTAAACTATTTGATAACTATAGTTACTTAATTGACAGGTATTTATTAAATAATTTCTTTTAATTTAATTGGTGATTAATGGGCCAAGTTCATAATTTATTTAATACATTATTTTATTAGGATCATATATTAAAATAGGTTAAAGGGTTTGTCACTTGTAATGAACAATTAAATTAAGAAGAGAAGGGAGGCAAAACCTGGACGGACGACCTATCTTCATCAGGTAAGAATTCAATATATCACTTGTTTTATTAGTGAAGGTCATATGATATGTGTATGTGGGTCTGAGGAGATGTGGGTTTTAAGAAGTTAAAAGTTGATGAATGAATAAGATTAGTGGGCAAATAATGATGGAGTGATAATTGGCTTGTGATATAAATGGTTAGTTATAGGGATCATTTGATGGCAATTGGTGATTGAATGCTTTGTGGTTTCGTTCTGGTTATGGGTTTGACTTGGAGAAAAGGCTATACTTTTATTTTCTGAACATTGCCACTGGTTTCGGTAACCAGTTAGCTTTAATTCTTAATAATTAATTATTTTCTTTAGTTATCATGTTATAAATTAGGTGTATTGTATTATTTGAATCTCATTAAAGTTAGATTAAGTCATTTGGAGGAATTGGAACTTAACCCTAGGCTTGAAATTTGGGGAAAAAAGGATTGAAAAAGTTGACTTATTAATTGGTATCAAGATTACGATAACTTGATTATGGATTCGATGTGAGTTTTTGGGTTGGGTCTAGGCTAGACTTGTGGTAATATTGAGTGTTGTTAGTTTCAAAATCTTATTGTGATTATCTATTTGATTAGATTGTACTGATTTGGAAGTCAAGTGAAAGAGGAAGACTCAAGTTCTGGAGTAATTGTTCGATTGATTGAGGCAAGTGGATTTCTAAACCCTTGTTAAGTGCATAGAATCGTGTATTTCCTCGTGGTATGTGTTGGAAAGTAATGAGACTTGGTGAGGGGTTGACTTGTCCATATTTTATAATTCTAATGATGAAAAAAGGGTAATAAAAGGCTATGTGATTAATTATTGGTGTGTGATGTGTTGAGAATGGTTTTGAAATGCTTATTGATTCATTGTTGATGTTGTATCATGATTGTATTATTGTGAATTGTGCAATTTTATGAAAATGGTCATCTCCTCATTATTTGTGTGAACATGTCATTTGCATTATTCTGAGACATGGTTGTTACAAGTGTTATGTGAATCGAGAAAGGATAAGAAATTAAAGAGGATGTACCATTTCGAGGGAAGTATCGCGTGCCGCGATGGATACTATATTTCGAGGGACGTGTCGCGCGCCGCAACGAATACTATATATCGAGGGACGTATTGCGCGCCGCAATGGATACTATTATCGAGGGACGTGTCGCACGCCGCGACGGATGCATGGACAGATATGTGTCCCCCATTGGTCCAGGACTGAGAGACAACGGGTGTGTATCATTAGGTCAAATATGTTTCACTATACTTGACATTGCATTTCATTGCATTGTACATCTTTATCATTGGTGAACTTGATATTGTGTGTTGCTGATCTTGTGAGTGCTTTTCTGTGGAACTTGTGATTGATGAATATTGAGTTTGTTGTTGAGAATATGTAATTGTTAAAAATGTTGTTGTTGAGCTGTGAGCTATGTAAATTGTGAACTGTTAGGTTGGGTTGATTTTATACAAGTGATAGTTCTGATTGATGAATATTGAGGTGGTTGTTGAGGATATGTAATTGTTAGAGTGTTGTTGTTGAGCTGTGTGCTATATAAATTGTGAACTGTTAGGTTGGGCTAGTTTTATGCAGGTTGTAGTTGTGGAGGTTCGGTTGGGGTGTAAGGAGTACCCGTATTCTATTCCCTTAACTTGTGTTTAGAGGTTTACTTTGATGAGTATCGTGTGGTTTTGGTACTCACCCCTTGCTTCTACATTTTTGTAGCTTATTAGCCCGGACCTTCGTGATACTTTCTCTTTCTTCTTTTCCGAGGCTTCTTTCTCAACGGACCTTCTTACTTCTATTTATGATCTTCTTCTATTCTAGAAATAATGTCATATGAGACTTGTGTTTTTCTTTTGAATCAATTGTAATACTTTAGAGGCTTGTACACGTGACAACCAGGTTTTGGGGGTTTTATTAAGTTGACTTAGTTATCTGCACTTGTAGTATTTTGAGATTTCAATATGTTTTACTTTCACATTTTCGCTATATTTGGGTTTTAGGCTGACTTGTCTTGGTGGGATAAGACGAGTGTCATCACATCCATTTTTGGGTCATGACAGTCAGATTCTTGATTCCTTTCATTATGATTAGACTAGGGTTTATAGAACTTCAAATTTTTGCCGTGATTTAGTTGTTGATAAATCCTAATCCGAATATTACGTTTTCATAACTATGTTGCTTAAGTCTTGCATATTTTCAGAACCCTAGTTGTGTAGATTCGTTTAGTTCGTGAATTACACTTGCTAGGTTAGTTTATAAGGATATACATGCACTAGTTTACAAATATTACATTATTAGTACTTAATATTGCATTTTTAGTGAGCATGACATAATCTTGAGCTATCCAATTTATATTTAGTTATGTTGTATTGTATATATTCTAGTTTGGAGTAGGCTTAATACCGAGTGGACTAGGGTTAGTCACCCTCATAGTCCCAGAACTATGTGCAACCGTAGGTTAAGTCCCTTCTGTGGGCATTATATTTAGTGATCACGCCAGTCATGCCTTTATACCCCTGGCAAGGTATATTGGGTCCTCTCGATGGGGCGTATACATCGAACTCCACGTTTAGCAGACGTGGTTTTATGTCAGTTATTAGTAGCTCCCACAGTCAGATTCTAGTGCATTGATCAGGTTATCAGTTACAGTTCAGTATTCAGTTTCAGTATGTGATGAACTTGGTCATTGCATTCAGTTTAGTTCATATTTAACATGTTTAGTATATTCTTCATCTTCATCTTATGTCATTGATTAGTATGCTTTATATCAGTTATGTATATGTTGTTCATCTTTATCCTATCTTGCATGCTCAGTCCCATTCAAGTACTGACACATACTCTTCACTACATCTTCTCGTGATATAGGTTCAGGTCCTTAGCATTCAGATCACGCATAGATCGGTTCATGATCTCAAGTTCAGCAGTACCATTGGTGAGTCCTCATTCTTCGAGGACGATAGACATGTTTTCTTTTACCTTCAGTCTTTCAGTTTCAATTTTGCTAGAGTTAGCTGGGGGCATGTCCCAGCATCTTTAGTTAGTTAGAGGCTTATTTCAGACACAATTAGAATCAGTTCTTGTATTTTGAGTTTATAATCTAGTATTGTAAACTCTTATTCAGTATGTTATTCAGACAGTATTAGGTATTCCCCACTTTAGTTATATTATGGTTTTAAGCTTCCACACAGTATTTCTCATTACAGTAAATCTTTAAGTATGCTTATGATATGCCAGTTCAGGATTAGCTTGGGGTCATTCGTGATCCTAGGTCATATGTTACGTCAAGGGGGTAGCCTCGGGGTGTGACACTTTCTCTATTCTAAGGCAAGGGAGAAGTATATCACTTTTTCTATTATAAGGAAAGGAAGAAAGACATGACTTTTCTATTCTAAGGAAAGGGAGATGTACATGTCTTTTTCTATTCGAAGGAAAGACATGGTATTCCTTCTCCTTGGACTATGAAGAAATCTTTATAGATAGAGATTCTTCTAACCTTTGAAAGAATATAACTTTTATATAAAATAATTGCCCACCCAAGTATTGAGGGAGTTCGGAAGTGAACTTGGGATTACTGTAGAAGACTGCAGAACTGTGGTCCAGTTTGTGGACTAGCTTGTGGCTTTGCTTGAAGGTTCTAGCTTGTCGACTAGCTTGTGAATTCACTTGAAGGTATATTCCCATTCTTCAAGAGGTAATTCTTGAATTAAATTTCAGAAAGTTTATGTGGTCTAACATGATTGTACTTGTTCTAGCATAAACTGTGTGTTATCTATTAATCATGTAAGTTGTATGATTCTGGTATGCTTCCGCTTTTCATATAGTTTTCCAACAATGACATCAAACTTCCATCTTGGAAAATAATTCTCCTCATTTGGACTGCTAATAAGAATATGGTCACTTGCAATAAAGTTCCTCATGTGTATCTGAATTCAAAACGATACTCCAATTGTAAGTTAAAAAGAAACACCCAGTGAACCAATGGTCAGAAAGTTGAACCATAACAACAAACATTCGAGATCAACAAGAAATTATAATTGTAGAGTAAAGGAAATTGTAAAGTGATTCCTATATAGAGGCGAAGCATAGAGAATTTCTTCATACCATCCATACAGGTTCCACAATGAAATAATTTTCAATAATTCAAATTTGAGTCACCATCCTTACTAAAAAGTATAAACTGAACAAACATTCTGTATGTCACAACTTAGATACCCCTTGTGTGTGTCATTGTAGCCCACAAAAATACATTGTGTTGCCTTTGCTGAAAGCTTTTGTCGTTCATGTGCAGGAAGATGGACAAAGAAAACACAACCAAAAACTCGCAAGTGAAAATAATTAGGCTTTTTATGAAATAATTTGAAGTACAGTGTCTCATTAGTAATGACTGGGAAAGTTTGTCTATTAATCAAATATACATAAATATGTACTACTTTAGGTCAGAAACTCTTAGGCATATTAGATGTGCCCAACAAAGCCAATGTAGTTTCCAAAACATGTCAATTCTTCCTTTCTACGATTTCATTTTATCCCGAAGTATGAGGACAAGTGCGTTGACAAATAATTCCTTTGTTTTTTAAAACTCAACAAGATTAGTTTTAGTGTACTCTCCTCCAGAATTAGAACGAAATATATTTATAGTTTTATGAAACTGTGTATACGCAACTCAACAAAATTCATAAGAAAAGTCGAAACCTCATATTTATTTCCAATAAATACTTATATCCCATCCTTGACAAAATAGGAGAAGGATCCAAACATCACTATGCACCAAATCAAACAAAACTTGAACTCGAATTCAGATCGGAGTTTCATCAAAAACTATACCATCCTTGTCCTTTGTCATTCTCCCAACACTTCCGTGAGCCCTGTCGTAGACATATTTCACCCAAAAATTTGATCATGTTCTGACCAAAGCAGCTACCAGCCAGCATAAAAGGAACGAACATTCTTGTCCCCCTGTGTATATTCGGCAATGTTGCGTTCCACTTCAAACTCTCATGCTAGATTGCTTTGTTGGTAGACATTACACAGGTGGAGCCACATCTCTGAGCAGAATTAAATTATCTAAGTCCCATAGCGATGTCAACATGTACCTAATTTAGCATCCAAGTGATTACCTTCACATTATTCTCAAATTCCAGCGATCCAACTCTTTTTCATCCATTGGCAGACCAGCAGAACCATCTAACCACCAAAAAGGCCCTTTCCTTGAAAAAAAATTCCAAAGTGGAATTCCCATAGAGAAAAATTAGAACCATCCATTTTTGTGGAGAGCAAATCGTGTGAGAATGATTGTGAATTCATTGAGTAGACAAAATACAACAGAGAAAGATTAAAAAAAGGGACATATTCATGTGCAGAGAAAACAAAGAGATAAGAGGAACGCACGAAGGTAAGATGGTACCAGTGTAGAGAAAGCAAAGAGCACGAAATATTTTTTTAAAACATGGCTTTTGATACCATGCTAGAAAGACATAAGATATTCTGAAAATAGTTTTCCCTATCCATCAATGATACAGTAGAAAGCAAATATTTATAGCTATATAATTGTAGGGTTAGAGTTCCATTCTAGGAAAGAGTATATATGGTTATAAATGTATATTCTGTAAATCAGTCCTATTTTGAGAAAGAATATATTTTTTAATTACTATAGAATTATAGCTTTTCGTAACAATATTTATGTGTGAAAGACTATTTGATTTGTTTTTATATAAAATTCTGGAAAAATCATTTAATATTTAAAAACACACATGTTGTTTCCTTCGTCCTATTTTCCATCGTAGTATCATAAACCTTGCTAATCAACTTCGTCATACTTTAGCTTCACAACCACTACAAAAAAAAAAGGTAACATTTGTGGAGGTTTAATTTGTGGGTTATTATAACCTCCACAAAATTATATTAATTATGGCGGTTATCTTAATCCCTCTAATTTTTTCACTAGATTGTGGGGATACTAACCCCTGTTATTTGATTAAAATAATTAGCCGAAAACATTCTGTCATTTTCTTCGTCCTTCACATGTATTTTATTTTTTTTGGCAAATACATCATTGTTTTTAAGTTATGAAATGTAAGGAAATATGAAAATCTTTCAGCTCTTAATTTCCTTTTCCCCAAAAAAAATATCGCGGAACTTTCTGGACTCTTTTCTCATCCTCTCTCGCAGTTGCTCACTCTTCTCACTCTAGTCCATAACTCATACCTGATGATTTTTGTTCTAAGCAGAAAATCGTTGGTTGATTCCTAAGTTTTTCAAGTTTGGTTCAGTAAATAAGAACAATCGCTGGTTGAAGAAGCTGAATTTTTTCAAGTTTGGTTCTAAGCTGATTTTGATTTTTGCTGGTGCAGAAAATCGCCAAATCTACTGATTTGAGGTGTTCTTCTTCCTCATTCTTTGCTTTTGCTTTTCAAATTCTAATTTACTTTTGCTTTCATGTTGCATGTGGTTCTAAATTTACTTTTTCCGGTTATTTGTGTTTTTTCTATACTAATTCTTTGCCCTAGCCCTATGATATTGAAATTAACAAAAAATACTGCTTGTTTAGTCGTTTCGTCTCCAAATAATGGAGGAAAAAGAAAAAAAAATATGACGTTTTAGTCATATCTTGTTCGAGATTAACTGATTGGTGAGTCCATAAACTTGGAGGTAGTCATATAAGTCATCTTCATTCTAGTGTATTTGTGGATTCAGATTTTTCGTGTTCCATCTCTATTTAGAATTCATGAATAGTTTTGTCATAAAGTGAGTTTCCCTGATTTCACTCTAATAACAGTGTGATCTCATATATTCCAAAAACTTTATTCTAGCTTAATTTATGCTTTTTCGAAAATTCAAATTGATGAATAAATTCAATTCTTAACTGAAAACTTTACTTCTCAGTATAATTAGTGGATTTTGAAGAAAAAACTCCATTCTCATATGAACTTTTTTTATCGAGTATGCTTAAGTGAGCTAATTCCTTGGCTAAAGCTTGTAAAGAGAAGTTAGTTCATCTACTGTTTCAAATGTCGTGTTTGCCATAATGATTGTGAAGTACATTGCTGGAAAAAAAAAACACTAACAAATTTCTGCAACAGGTAAAATAAATGTATATTTGCAATCAATGGAGTAGTAGTCAACACTTATTTATAGAATGAATGTTGTTTTTGCTACTGTGAGGTTTTTATTTTTTCTTACTATCTGGACTAGCTAAAATCTGAAGCTGCTCACTTAGTACAGATACACTGTCTCTCTTTATGTGCTTCATATACTAGTTTTACGACACTTGCGTTGCACGTGTGTATCGTATATATAGTATACTTGTAAAATAAAATTAATAGTACTAAATTAAAGCTTTTTAGTAAATAATTATAATTTAAAGAGCATAGGACAAATGCTTTTAAATGATTAATAAAAATTGTCATAGAGTTACTTGTATTTTGAGATCAAAATGACCAGATAATATTGAAACATTTTAATATACATTCAAAGTTTAAATATGGGGAGAAAGTGACATTTCTTTAGTAGTATTATTATTTACTCCACTCAATTTTGTAAACAAATCTAACCAACAAAATTTTAAAAAAATATCAACACGAAAAGTGTCACCAATAGTCTTTCCTCTTGAGGATATGAACATAAATGATGGACACCATTTAAGTATGATTTTTCTCTTAAATATTCATACTTGAAATTTGGTATGTGCATGACAGTAATAAGGATTACCATAAATATTTCAATATTTTATCTTTATACGTAATCTATCTTTTACCAATTAATATTTGAGTAAGACTATCATAGAGAAGTAATTCTACAAACAAAAAGGTATTTTATTGTTATAACAAATTATGGTTAAATTGAGGTTTGAGTGTATGTCAAATATTTAGCTTGACCAATTCTTTGTTTTAGATATACATATATATTTCAGTAGGATAATTTAATTTTAATATATGAACATCACCACCTTTGGTGAATAATTTTTCATTTATTTAAGTTTCTACATTATCTTTGTAGAATTGTAGTCTTCTCCTTTTTCCTGCCGCATACATATCATATAGTTGTTGTCTAATTAAAGTATTTAGAATCTAATAGAAGTTGTATCATGATATAATATATTAAATTTTTTCAATAATAAAAATTAATAGACGAATAAAATTTAAAGTATTGTTTATAGAATTTTTAATTTGATTTAAGATTATTTTATGGTCAATCACTATTTTCTTATCTATTTTTATGTAGATAACAAGGAGTGTAACATGTGACATAAAATTTTCTCAAATAGAAATGAACACAAAATAATAGGACAAAAAATATATGGATCGATACATAGCCAATGAAGAATGACGATGAAAATATATTTTCATGCTATATTTTAAAATATTTTGTCATCAACACTTTACTTTCTTCATTCATTTTTACTTACATATCTATTCAAAATAATTATTATCATGTCTATATTATCATTTATAAGTAAAAGTAAAAATCTATTTTTGAAATAGTCGATTTAACATCAAAACTAATGATTCAATGGACAACGTTGATGCCCGTTGTTTTAGCAAAATCAGAAAGAGATTGCTTCATTTGAGGGTAAAAATATAAAAAATAAAAATCAAAGAAGAAATATCTTACCCAAATAATGTGACGTTTTTCATATTTGTTTATTATTATTGTCTTTCACACAACTTTTTGTCACTGTTAACTCATGAAAATCGTAAGAAAAAATACGAGTGTGAATTTATAAATGATTTGCTACAATTTGTTCACCAACTCTTTCTTATGTGGTACCTCCAATTTCGTTGAATTTTGAACTTAAACAACTGTTACAAATAACGCTTAGATTTTTTAAAAAGAAGAAGAGTAGAAAACTTTCAAAAATCGTAATTTAATAGTGAGAGGAAACCCTCTATTTATAGCTAACAAATAGTAGTATGAATAGGTGCTAATTGTTCCTTATCAGAAAAGTTACAACCTTTCGAAAAAGTCACATGCTCATCGAAAAAATCACAACCTTTTACAAAAGTCACAACTCATGGGAAAAGGCACAACCCTTCGAAAAAGTCACAACACTTTGAAAAATTCACAACCCTTCAGAAAAGTCACAACTCATCGGAAAAAGGCATACCCCTTCGAAAAAGTCACAACCCATTGAAAAAATCACAACCCATCGGAAAAGTCACAACTCATCAAAAATGTCAAAACTCATCAAAAAAGTCGCAATCCTTTGAAAAAGTCACATCCCTTTGAGAAAATCACAACCCTTTAATATGAAAAGGTATCTACATTTAACATAATACAAATTATTAAAGTAATAAATAAAATAAATTGAGTACTTTTAATTGGGGATATTATAGTAATTCAACATTCAATTTATGAATTCATAGTTTTAAGATAGTATAGAATAGATAGATGCACTTACATTGATACTCAAAGAGGTAATACCTTGTTAATGGTGAATATGACTCATTTCATATTCTGATCCAAATTCTCTTCACCAAAGATCATAGTTTCATCTACTTTTATTGCTAGCAGATATGCCGATGCCGAAGCCGAAGCATTACGATAACTTACGGAACTCATTTTACTCATCATCCACTTCGCAAGGTTTAGCACATTCTTCATCAACAACTGAATCAGAACCTTTTCATTTTGATGATACATCATTTTGTCATCAACAACTGAATGAGAATATTCGTCAACATGAACAACTGTCGTCAGTTCTTCAACCGACATCTTCAATTCAGGCTGCCCCACATCTAGGAGCGGCAAACGAGCGAGTCGAATATGAGTTGATAAAAAAATGAGTCAAATAAAAATGGATAAGTTACTCGACTTGATTCATATTTTAAATGGATAAAAACGAGTTATCCAATGAATAATATGGGTAACCATATTTACCCATATTATAATAGAAATCTTGTTAAAAACTTTTAAAAAAATTTAAAGATTTTTTTATCACTTCACTCCACCCCCTACCAGCCCCCCTACCCCCTATCCCAAAAAAAATATAAAAAAATG
>JAJOOR010015556.1:0-49205 GCA_036250505.1 Solanum acaule | reverse complement strand
ATATGCATTTATTTTGCTATAAATAAGGATGTTGTGGAAAGATAGTTAAAAATATTTTTCCACAAAAAAATCAATCATAAACGTTTGAAATTAAAAATTACTTTAAAAATCATTTAAAAATAAAACAGTGATTTATTATTATGTACTAATTAATAATAGTTTTTAATTATTTTAAAAATCTATTTTTTCGTGATGCTGACACGTAGGTGCTATCACCTCTCCTATTATATATATATATAGATAGATAGATGTGATAACCAATTTTAAAGAGAAAGATCAAAGTTGCAATCTAACACTAACCCAATTAAAAAAAAAAAAAACAGAACGTAAATACTCGTAGAGAAAAAAAATAGAAAAAAAGAGAATTTTTTTTATAATATATTTATGGAAAAGATAATATATTTGTATGATTGTGACATTACTATTTTTATGAAATATTAATTATCTAAATTATAATTAGAATCTTATTTTAATCAATCAAATCTTAGTCATTAATTCTTACCTATGCCATGTGTCTCACATCCAAGCATGAACTTGGGGAAAATGGAGACGAGCCGAATCCATATTTATACACCCTGCCAAACAATTTCTGAAAAAAAAAACGTAATCATTCGTGTTTTATTGCAGAAATCATCCAAACGATTGAACAATTCAATGTTTAATTAATGGTAGCATTTTAATAATTAATTAATAAAGAAAGAGACAAAGCACCATTGAAATCTTTTGTAGACCAACCGTTTTAAACCAATGCATATAATCATGAAGGCAACTGTTTTTAATAATTCACATAATACATAAACGTCTCCTATCTTAATTCTCACATTTTTATACTAACAATGAATGAAAAAATTAAATAAAAATAACAAATTCAAATAATAATAAGCAAATACATCTATAAAGGAGATATTTAAAATTCAAATTAGCAGTTGAGTCAAAGAAGTAAAAAAAAATAATCAAATATATCCTGAACTTTCTTAGAATGATCACATATACCCCTATATGGAATTAATGAAAAATAAAAAAGATATAAATTTAAAGTAATGTTTTTGCTTCCATTAGATGAAAATGGTACATGTGAGTGACTTTACAATGGTAAGAATATATGTGAATCGCTTTTATAATGAGAGATAAATCAATTCTAAATCGCAAAGCTAAGAAATATATCATACCTTTTTTCCTTTAATTATATCAGTGGTTTTTTGTTCAAAGGTGGACCTAGGTTAGGCCAAAGTATAGTGGATGCTCGAGCACCAAATATTTGTGACCCAAAATTTATATTAAAACAAATGATTTGCAAAAATTATTACAATTTATTTGTGAGGACAATTGTGTGTTGTGATTTTTTGGGCAAATTAACGAGTGGCCAAATCAGAGAAAAGGATCAAAATTGTCCTTTATCTTTGAGTTAAGAGTCAAAGTAATCTCTATCTTTTAACATGGAACACTAATAGTCCTCCATGTTTCAAGAATTGGTACACTTTTGATACTCTTCCAAACATCGGTCTATATTTTAACGGCACTTCTCATTGCACGTGAGAAAGTTTCCCTCCAAAACTCATTTTTCTATGCTCCTTTTTTTCTTATCAAATCAGACTTCTTATTTGTCTCTTTCCTTTCTTTTTCAAATCAAACCCTGTGGTAAAAACTTTGTTATGAATTTAATTAAAATCTTGATCAATTTTCGGAAGCAACTATGTTGTTAAGGCACAACAATGTTAGAGTCAATTGTGAAACCAAGAAAAACACCACAAAAACCAGGCAGAGTAGGCAATGGCAGTAGCATTTAGGCTGTAAGTAGTATTCCCTCCGTTTCACAAAGAATGACCTAATTTGACTTGATACGGAGTTTATGAAAATATAGAACACTTTTGAATCTTGTGGTCCTAAATTAAAGTTATGTCAAATGTACAAAATTGCCCTTTAATCTTGTGGCCTTAAACATCCCACGTGGAAATTTAAAATTAAAATGTTACCAAAAAAAAAAAAAGGTCATTCTTTTTTAAACAGACTAAAAAGGAAAGGAGGTCATTTTTTTTGAAACGGAGAGAGTAATAAAATTCATCAAGCATCTGTAGATGAACTGTTGAGTCTCAATGCTAGTAGAGCTATCTATATTGCTTAGGGTCATCATAACAACACAACATGGTGCACCAGGAATGGGATCTGATGTGCCATAGTTCACGAAGTTGGCGCATATTGATACCGTTGTCACTGTGCTGTTTTACTGCAAATTTGGTGCTACTGTTTTGGTGCAATTTCGAGGTCTGTTTTTGGTGTTTTTATCGTGTAGTTTTTGGTGCAGTTCCAATGCTTTTCTGGTGGTTTTGTTGGTGCAAGTGTAATGTGTTTCAGAGGTGATTCTGATGCTGATGTTTTGGTCTAATTCCAATGCCGTTTTGATACTTTTTTGGTGTAAATTTAGTGCAGTTTTTGGTCTCTTCTGCCATTTCTTTCTGAATTTAAACAATCTATCGCAGAGGACATCGAAGAAGGCTTGATGAAGATTGCTTTGTATTCATAAAAATAGAAAAATTTACTCTTACCGCGGACTTCCACTAATGAAAGATACACAAAATATAAAAATGAAAAGCAGATATTCTTCAAAATCAAAAGATGTAACTGAATGAGTTTTACTTCTCCAAATATCAGTCTTTTTAGTTTGATTTTGTTTGTCTCATAGGAAATCAGAGTAGTGAAATTGTGAATGACTACTATTTGAAGGGGGGAGGGAAAGACTTGTTTAGCAATGGTGGAAACATAGTTATGGGAAAATTTGTTCAACAATGGTGGAAACAGGGAAGATTTCTCACGTGCATAGAGATCAAGTGCCGTTAAAATATAAACGGATGTTTGGATGAGTATGAAAAGTGTACCAATTCTTGAAACATGAAGGACTATTAGTGCTCCATGTTAAAGACAGAGATTACTTTGACTCTTAACTTAAAGATAAAGGACAATTATCCTTTTCTCGGCCAAATCATTTCGGTGCAACTTCCCTTTCTTTCTTTCCTAACTTAGAATGATTTATCCTTTCTTTCATTTCTGTTTTAAGGTGTGTTTGGTGAGGACAAAATTATTTTCAATATATATTTTTAATTTCTTTTTATGTTTGGTTGATTAAAATACTTTAAAAAATATCTTTTCTTTTAAAAGAGATAAGACACAAGTACCCCTAGACTATGACCGAAATTCCAAAAACACACTTAAACTTAACTAAGGTCCTATTACCCCCATGAACTCATTTTTTTCCTATTTGTGTGCACCTTTTGTGCTGGCGTGACACCTTCAACCACCCAAGTTGGTTGTGTTTGTACACACTCGCTGCCACGTGTGTAAATATTTTTTTTAAAAATATTTTTATTTTCTTTATCTTGTATTTAAATTTAAGTTAATATACATTTTTTTTAACCTTGTATCGAAACTTTTTTTTACCTTCATTCATTGTTTTTTCTCTTTTATTTTTCTATTGATTTTATTTTCTTTGTCTTTCGTTTTGATTTGATTTCAAATTTAATTACAAATGTTTTGTATTTAAAATAAGTTAATTGTGAACAGATATCAAAATAAGTGAAGAAAATCAATTAAAACATTAAAAAATTAAAACGTTAAAATTAAAGGACACTTTTAAATTATTTTTAAAAAATACACATAATTTTTTAAAAATTAATTAAAAGTGAAAAGATAATAAATTAATTTTAAAAAAAGTTTAAAGTGAGAAAGAAATTAAAATAAATATATTTTTTAAAATAAAAATAATTAAATTATATAAATTTTGATATCAATAAATATGTGTACTAACTAATTATAAAGTTACAAATCAAAAAATGACATGTGTCCAATTTGTGCACTCATCACTTGCGTTCAAGAGAGTGTGCACACTCTTTGTGCAATGTCAGCATTTGTGGTGTATTTATTCAGTTTTAAATTAGTTTAGGGGGAATAGGACTCTAGTTAAGTTTATGTGTGTCTCTAGGATTTCAGTCATAGTCTAGGGGATATTTGTGGCATATCCCTTTTAAAAATAATAAGTTACTCAAGAATTAGGAAAATGATTTAAATCAAATTTTGGTCTTGATAACTTATACGAGTCCACCACACGTCACAAGACAAGTTCCTTAACACAATATAACACATTAAAAGATAAAGTACATAATGAAACAACAAGGATGTTTACATGGAAACCTTCTTGCTCAAGGGAGGAAAAATCATGACATGTCCCACATGATTTTTAAACTGCTCTTTACTATTTTCAAGTAACAAGTGATTACGGACTCCAATAATCATACGAGGATTAAACTCTTAATCCTACAACCTGTAACAACTCTATTATAGAATGAGCCAAAGCAACAACTATATTGCCAACTATATCAACTAACTCTAGTTAATATAGACTTCAAAAACATACTACTTAGCTAACCGTAGCTATGCTCATTGTCAACTGGAATAAGAATAACACAATCCAAATTCCTTTATAGATTAGGAATAGATCTTATAGGTTAAGATTCAAAAACATAACTTTTTGATGAACAACTAAAGGCACACTTGATAGCTCTATTAGGTCCCTTCCGATTCTTGAAAAGTTGTTGTTTTCTTGTGAGAGCAGGGGCAACTCAACATAATTAGTGGTCTAAAGCGAAATTTTAATTAGAGGCCTAAAAGTTAAATAAGCTTTATCCGTATTTATTTATTTTTCTAAATCTTTAGATGTAAATTATTACTTAATATCTTTTATATAAATGATTTTTCAAATACTTTTTTAAACTATTATTTTGGGTAAGTTTTTATCAATTCAACATTGATAAACATCCTTTTATTGAGACAATTATTATATGAATGGTTAACATAATTCTATAAGTAATAGTTGATAAACTTTAATGATAAAAGTTAGAGTCATAGAATCTGATTCACAAAGTTGATAACTTGGTATACCTACTTTAATATGAAAATTTGCGTAGAATTAAAAAAAAATTGTAATCACTTTGTTCAATACTTTTCAACTATTTGATTCATATTTTTGACAGATAACTATCATCGATTTGAAGAAATAGAGTGCAAAAAGAGTTAAATGATAAATAATGTGAGTGTTAGCGAAGAAAATGTAAACATCCAAAACATTTTTTTCTTGATTTATTCTATTTTAATGAGGCCAAAATACATAATTTTTATTTGTAGAAATTTGAGGCCCCCAAAAATTGGAGGCCTTGTGCTTGCTGCTATTTCTAATGGAGTTGGCAGATCTGTAACTATGGGAAGTTTGGGTGCGGGGTCCGAAGAACTTGGCAGTGTTGTTTTTGCCCATTCTAGGTGGGCTGATTTAATGGCAATGTTGGAGAACAATGTCTTAAATGGAAAAATATCCTCAACAAATCGCACATCTCGGGATAAGTACACCTTTGCAGAAATTGGGTCAAAACACCGGTGACAGTGATGGGATAGTGAAAATCCAAGATAGACATATGGGGTAGATTATGATTCAAGTTTATTTTTGGAGTATGGTTTAAGCCATGGATAGCATAAACAACCAAAAATCCGTAGGGAGTTATCAGGGCCGACTCAACAACATTAGGGGCCTAAAGCGAAACTTAAGAGAGGGGCCCTAATATTTTATTTTTTTCATCATATACTTTTATTTAAAATCTACTTTTCAAGCTATTTTAGATGCGAAGTCATTAGGTACTGTTTTATAATCAATTTGTTTTAATAATTCCTTTTCAAATGATAATATAGCTAAATCATTTGATCTCTCTTGAGACATCGTGATCTTAAAGAAGATTTAATCAATTTTAATTTCGAAAAAAATTCTTTTGGCTGAGGCAACGATTACATGAATTGTTAACATTATTCTATAAGTAATATGTGTATTTGTAAAAGAACAAATCTTTTTATTTGATTGAGTATTTTCATTAGATCATTATCTTCTACTTGTATTATTTGCCTTAACACTTTTATTCAAAAAATAAATCTAAACCATCAATATCAGAATAACTATTACGTGTTAAAGAAAATTCAAGGTTAAAACAATATATTTTAAATTCTCAACATATAGTGATCTCAATATTTTACCACTAAATAAGAAATCAAAAATATTTTCATATGCTTCAATTGGTTCAAATATATTTTGAAGTGAAAAAATAGTTTGATCTACTCTACATATATAAAGCAATCAACTCTAAAAGATTCTTCAAGGGACTTGTGATTTCGATATTCATATTTTCATCAAATTGTTTCTTACGAAATTCAGATTTATTTTCATCTCATATGCAATTTCAAATCATAACACTCATAGTACATATAATTTTATTTTAAAATAACATATATAAGTAATTGTTTTTTTTAAATGGGGCCCCTAAAATATATGAGGCTCCAAGCGATGACTTTAGTGGCCTAGGGGTTAAGACGGCCCTGGACTGAGTGCACAGTGTATATGATAATCTCCTTCAGCCTCTATAAGTTTATGTAACCCATCTGTCAACAAAATATGTGCATTGGGTATCACTTTATTTGATTAAAAAAAAAGTACAAGAGAATAAGAACTTAGCTTACTTGAACTCATCGGAATTCAGTTAGCGACAAAAAGCATATGAATGAGAATGGGGTTGTTATTCGGCATATACTTTCATTGAGTTGCTAATTTAACTCTATAGTTTTGATGATCCTAAGTCCTAACAAACAATCGGACCTGGTCCCATAAGTATCATTTGTTCCTGGACA
Organism: Solanum acaule; assembly: GCA_036250505.1. Taxonomy (NCBI): domain Eukaryota; kingdom Viridiplantae; phylum Streptophyta; class Magnoliopsida; order Solanales; family Solanaceae; genus Solanum; species Solanum acaule. The sequence continues at coordinate 42,494 of JAJOOR010015556.1, read as the reverse complement.
AATGGAGGACAACTGAAAAAGCTGTCAACTCTGTCATGGTTGGTGCCAGTGGCGGAGCCACCTTACAATTAGGGGTTCATCTGAATCACCTTCGGCAGAAAATTATATAATTTATACATGATTAAAATAATTTTTTAGGTATAGATATAGTAGATGTAGAACCCCTTTTGACTACTTCGTATGTCTATTTTTTCAGATTTTGAACCCCCTTATTGGAAATGTTGGCTCCGCCACTGATTGGTGCACGGGAAAAGAGGACAGAGCGCATTCCCATCAGATAAGTATATACCTTAGGTTGACATGAAACAACCTAGTTCATACACATACACTCAAACATTTTCAAAAAGAGGAGTTTTTCTCTCACACATGTATTAGAACATCTGGCGTTAGGACATCTGTTAGTAGTTTAGTCGTATTAGGATTGCGTTACTAGTTCAACAATTATTATTTATTTAGCTTCCTTTAGTTCAGTTCGTTTAGGAGTCTTATTATTTCCCCTATAACTCTATTTAATACCTTGCTGCATTCATTAATAATAATATACTCTTCCAACACATTCAGTCTTTATATGGTATCAGGGCTCTTCACGCTCTATTTAATACCTTGTTGCCTTCATTAATAATAATATACTCTTCCAGCACATTTAGTCTTTATATGGTATCAGGGCTCTTCACGCTCTAACGAGTACGATCCAAAAATTTTTTATCCTCCTCACGCAGATCAACAACAATGACCAATCATAATGGCAACAATCCCAGAGTTGTCAATGCTGATAACACGACGGGTACCAATAATATCATTCAATTCAATCTCGCATCCCAATTACCCATCAAACTAAACGGTGCTCACAACTTTGCCACCTGGAAAGCCCAATTTTCCATGTTTATGTATGGCTACAACCTCTTTGGCCATCTCGATAGAACCACTCCGTCCCCCAGTCGCACGATTACCCTCGGCAAGGATATATCTCCTAATCTTGGCTTCTTAACTTGGTTCCGTCAGGGTCAACTCATCCAAAATTCCCTCATGGCTTCTGTCGAACCCACTATTGCCTCTATTGTTGATGTCGCGAACTCGGCTAAATCAACTTGGGATGCTTTGTATACTACTTATGCGAACAAATCTCAAACTCGGGTCTTTAGTTTGCTTAATCAACTTGCCCATGTCACTAAGGACTCTCTCTCCATTACTGAATATCTTCACACTATTCGATCATTTTCGAATGAGTTAGCCACTGTTGGTGCTCCTGTTTCCAATCCTGAACTCATCGTCAAAATACTCAGTGATCTAGGTCCTGAATTTCGTGAGATTTGTGCTGCCATTCGTGCACGTGATACAACTCTCTCCTATGAGGAATTGTTTGAAAAACTACTGGACTTTGAACTCTTCCTTCGCCACGAAGATGCTAAGAAACTACCTAGTACCATTACTGTTGCAGTTGCTACTCCCCCCAAATTCAACTTCAATAATCGCAACAATCGTAGACAGATCACAACTCTCAACAATGGCTCCAGAATTCACGTCCAAGCACTCCACCACAATGACAGTCCAATTTAAATCCAAACGGTGTTAAACGATGTCAACTATGTAACATAATTGGCCACACCGCCAATGTTTGCCGCTTGAAGTCTCATAATCACTTTGAAGCGAAAGCCAACTATGCCGCTAGGTTTATGGAGGCCACCAACCCCTGGATAGTTAACTCAGGAGCCATCCATCACTTCACAACAGAGTTGCACAACCTACAGCCATACTGTGGTAATGAGGATGTCTCTATGGGTGATGGTAACAAAATTTCCATCTCTCACACTAGTTCTACTAAATTAAATGCATCAAATAATGTTTTTAAGCTAACCCATACTCCCTGTGCCCCTTCAATTAAACGCAAGCTTCTCTCTGTTTCTAAGTTCTGTCAAGACAATCTTAAGTCTATTGAATTTTTTCCTTTTAACTTTGTTGTGAAGGATCTGAAAACGCGGAAGCCACTAGTGCACAGTCGGACCAACAATGGACTGTATGAGTGGCCTGTCTCACATCCCCAAGCTCACATTATCTCCACATCCAGTCCTCTCACTACTTGGTACCAACGTCTTGGTCATCCTCACTCTAGAGTTCTTAGATTTATTTTAAATAAATTCTCGCTACCGTTTCATGAGCGAGACAAAAAAATTCATTGTAATTCTTGTTTATCTAATAAAGCTCATCGACATCATTTTACCCAATTATCACTGTGTAACTCTAAACCACTTCAAATTATTTTTAGTTACTTATGGGGGCCATCACCAGTCTTATCTCTTGACAAAAAGATGTATTATTATATTTTTGTTGACCAATATATGAAGTACACTTGGCTCTACACACTAACAAAGAAAAGTGAAGTTAAAGAGATCTTTCAAAAATTTCATCCTATGATGGAAAAACATTTTAACACCAAAATTTTGTCATTGTATACTGATGGATGAGGTGAGTATAAAAGTCTTGACTCCTATGTTTCACTTCACGGCATTCAACACCTCGCCACCCCACCCTATACACCCCAACAAGTTGCACTTGTAGAACGACGACATCGTCATATTGTCGGAACTGCAAGAACACTCTTACATGAGGCGTCCCTCCCATCCTAATTATGGTCTTTTGCATGCCTTCACACTGTCTACCTCATCAATCGTCTTCCAACCTCTCACCTTGATAATCAATCCCCATTCCAACAATTACTTAGAAAATCACCTGATTATAACTCCCAGGGCCGTCTTAACCCCTAGGCTACTAAAGCCATCGCTTGGGGCCTCATATATTTTAGGGGCCCCATTTAAAAAAACAATTACTTATATATGTTATTTTAAAAAAATAATTATATGTACTATGAGTGTTATGATTTGAAATTGCATATGAGATGAAAATAAACCTGAATTTCGTAAGAAATAATTTGATGAAAATATGGATATCGAAATCACAAGTCCCTTGAAGAATCTTTTAGAGTTGATTGCTTTATATATGTAGAGTAGATCAAACTATTTCTTCACTTCAAAATAGATTTGAACCAATTGAAGCATATGGAAATATTTTTGATTTCTTATTTAGTGGTAAAATATTGAGATCACAAGATGTTGAGAATTTAAAAAATATTGTTTTAACCTTGAATTTTCTTTAACACATAATAGTTATTTTGATATTGATGGTTTAGATTTATTTTTTGAATAAAAGTGTTAAGGGAAATAATACAAGTAGAAGATAATGATCTAATGAAAATACTCAATCAAATAAAAAGATTTGATTCTTTTCCAAATACACATATTGCTTATAGAATAATGTTAACAATTCATGTAATCGTTGCATCAGCCGAAAGAAGTTTTTTCGAAATTAAAATTGATTAAATCTTCTTTAAGATCACGATGTCTCAAGAGAGATCAAATGATTTAGCTATATTATCATTTGAAAAGGAATTATTAAAACAAATTGATTATGAAACAGTACCTAATGACTTCACATCTAAAATAACTTGAAAAGTAGATTTTAAATAAAAGTATATATGATGAAAAAAAATAAAATATTAGGGCCCCTCTCTTAAGTTTCGCTTTAGGCCCCTAATGTTGTTGAGTCGGCCCTGGCACTCACAGTCAAGTAATTTATGTTTGTGCTATCATAAAATTAGAAATCATGGAGAGATCGAGTTGTAGTCATGAGATTTATATTTATATAAAAATTAACTACCTTTGCATTAGTAGAGTTATTTATCAGTTTGTTAGCAATCAATTTTTTTAATACATTTAATCTTGACGAAATTCACTATTTCATGTATCAAATAGACTTCACAGTAACCAAGTTTGCAGTACAAAATTGAAATCAATATTTCTCTCACCAACAAAGAATTGAAGGTCGTTGAGATAATTGTGGTGTCCAGACCAGCTTGCACGCAGGGGCGGAGCCACCTTATTATACTAATTAAGGGGGTTCATCCGGCTGAAAATTATATTATGTATACATAGTTGAAATAATTTTTATGTATATATAAGTTTTATGTATATATAGTCTTATTGATTCTGACTCCGCCACTGCTTGAGCGTACGTTGACTAATTACACGAGATATCTGTTATTGCCACCATCATCCACAAAGGTTTAGATGATCTAATTTCTAGCTTAAGAAAGACGCAGTAAGCTAGTAAAGTAACTACTGTAGTTCTTACACGTCTATCTGAGTTGCTGATGACGACGACAATGACGATGATGATGATGACGACAATGACGATGATGATGACGATGATCTAGGTACTAGGTGAGTTGATTCATATCTTTTGTCAAATAACTTCATGCAATTTAAGTGGTTAGGAATTACAATAATCAATCAACCGAATCATAAATGGACCATAGAGGTCGATGATTCTCCTCATCTTTGATACTGCTGAACAACTGAAGTAGTACAGAGAAAGTCTACAAGAGGCAAACATCCACCGTAGTTGGATGAAGGATTTTGTATCCTTAAATGTGCATGAAAATGTTCCTTCCAAATATATATCCTATGATCATTTAACTCCAAAATATCAAGCTTATCTTGCTACTTTCTCTAGTGTTGTTGAACCTACATCTTATGGAGAGGCTGTGAAAGACCGAAGAGATAGATGCATTGGAGAGTAATCAAACATGAACCATTGTTCCACTTCCTCATTATAAAAGACCTATTGGCTGCAAGTGGATATACAAAGTAAAGTACAAGTACTCAGAATTTCATTCATGTTTTTCAGTAAATATCTGCGTATACTGGTATTGGGATACTTATTAATTGATTGGGTGTTAACACAATTCAAACGAGAATCAACAGGAATATGGAAGTGTAGTTCATCAAAACTCTCAATTTGAACAATGGAAGCAGAGGTTTATCCATATAGCAATACAAATTAATGCAAACAGAGATATGCATCACTGTTGGTAATGTTCAAATTGACATAAACACACAATTTAGAAATAGAATCGCGAGTGATTCAACACTTCACTTTTCGTGGAAGGAGTAAGAGGACTATTATCTGCAGCTGACGCTGATTACCTTCTTGGAGAATGAAGTTGTGCAACTCAAGTTGCCGAAGCAATCTGATTCTCTAAATGGAGAAGTCTCTCTAGATGACCAAGCTGGTAATCAATGTCATACTGCAGATAATAGTCCTCTTATTCCTTCAACAGGCCGATACAGCTCCATTAGCTCTGTTGTTCACTCCCCCTGGTCTGATTACGGGGCTATTACATCTTTGAATTGTAGCTTTCGCTTAATAATAAGGAGTGGGGAAGTTTACAGACTGTGGCATCAACATGGGGTGGTTGAACATTGGGTTTAGTTTTCTTGCCATCTACTTGAATGGGAAGATTTTTGATACCAGTCGTTGGCATTGGATGCATGTACCATCAGTGAATCCCAATGAATGCTTTTTGTTCTCAGATAAGGAGTTTTTTGCAGTTAGGATAGAGCTTCTTGTGTTTGGAAAGGAGCTTTTGTACATGTCATTTATCGTTACAGTATATTGACAAACACTTGGTCATCTGGAATGCAAATGAATGCACCAAGGTGTTTGTTTGGCTCTGCCAGTTTTGGGGAGATTTGCCATTCTAGCTGGTGGTTGTGACTCACGGGGTAATATACTTAGCTCAGTAGAACTTTACCATTCTGAGACTAGAACATGCAAGATTTTACCAAGCATGAAAAAGCGGTGTAAGATGTGTTCCGAGGTATTTATGGATAGAAAGTTTATTATTTTTTCTATGCCGTCTTTGGAGTTTTGATGATTTAACAAACTTTGGACCTGATCCCAGACGAAACTGAGAGTTTCGTACTTGTAAAAAGATAGTTGTCCAAAAGCTGCAGCCTGCTGTGGTTGGTGCACATCTTTTGGCAGGACAGACAACACTCTCATCCAATGAGAGTGCTCCAAGGATTTGTGTTCATCTTATATTAGTCTTTTCTTCAACAACAAAAAATAGTTTTTGAATCCAAAAAAAATTCACAAGCGCAAAAAGGCAAAGGCCATACGCTCCAAAAATATTATTCGGAAGAACAACACGGGACCTGATAGAGTTATCATTGTTCTTAGTTTTCCTCTAGGTTTATATTTCTGTGCTTATCATGTGTAGATCTATTCCTGTGTTATAAAGGAATTAGATTGGCTGCTTGTCTGAGTTTCTTAGTTTTGAGCTTTTGGGTAGAGTTTCCTAAAAGTATCAACTAGAGTTAGTTGAAGTGTGGATGCAGTAGAGTTAATGTTTGTTTCTTCTCTTATCCTTGAGATCTGAGTTGGTGGCTAGAGTTAGCCAGTTTGGTTCTTGAAGCCTAGATCGACTGAAGCTAGTTGGTTTAGTGGGCAATAGAGTTACTGCTTAGTTCTTTTGCTTGTAGTAGCGTTTCTACAGTAAGGGGGAAGAGATTAAGAGTTTAATTCCTAGATTGCTAGAGATTTGTAATCTGAAGCTTTGCTCCTTTATAGTTAATGGAGTTTGGGTTGAAATCCTGTGAGACAGGTCATGGTTTCCTCCTCTATTGAGCAAGGGGGTGTCCACTTAAAACTCTTCTGTGTGTTTTACTTCCAGGTTCTTACTTTCTGCATTGTAATTCGGTCAAGGGACCTGGTTCATTAACCATTAGTGGACACATACATTCTATCAAAATTTTATGTAATTGGAGGCAATGGAGGAACAGAGTTGTCAAAGGCAGTAATGACTTGTGGAAAGGAATATGATCTGGAACAGGAAAATAGACTGAATTTTCGAACATGTCTTCTGTCCAAGTTAGTTCTAGGGGTGATACACCTGCTACATCTGAAGAACCTGCTTTTGTGGCAGTTGTAAATAATGACACATGCATTATGCTAACATGGAGGTGAGGAAGTATGACAAGCAAAATAAAGCACAGGCTACCATGAATGGTTGGGATTTGGCTTTTAGAGCTTGTGGTGATAGGTTAATTGTAATTGGAGAGCCTAGAGCCATTGGTGTAAGGCATTTCGAAGTGAATTCATGGGTTCCAAGTGAAGGACCCCCTCAGTGGAACTTGCTTTGATGAAAGCGATCGATGCTTTGTGTATAACTGTGCTGTTGTGGGTTGCTGATCATGTGATATTTGCTAATCGAGACAGAATGGGTTTCTGGGATTCTTTCCAACCAATCCATCATTTTGATCTGAGTTGAAGCCCAAATCTCCAACGCCTTTTTTGTGATGAATTAGAATACTTCCAGCTCCAGGCACCCTTTTTGTGAGGACTCATATTGTGGCTGGCATAGTCTATGCATCCAATGCTAGTAATGTACGTATGGATAGACTTGCAAGAAAGGTTTAACAAAATTGATGGTTGACGAACCTATAATCTACATTAGGAAATAGCTTTTATTACTCAGTGTGCAATCTGTATCTGTGTATCTACAGAGGTTGAAACTGTATCAGTTTCGAATGGGCTCAATTATACATATACTCACAAGAACAGTATGATCAAATCTGCAGAATGCTAGAAAATGAGAAGACTACCGTACCCTCAGCTACATCAAACAACTCAACTCACATATGAAGAAAATAATGTGTCAACTCAGACAACAACAGAGTCATGTAGTCAACATTGCAGTGCAACATGAAGTCTACAAGAGGCAAACATCTATACCTAGTTTATGAGATTCTCATCACTGGTGACAATCTACAACCAGAGAGTATGATTACTGATAAACGAATAGGAAAGCTGGTATACCTCACAGTAACCAGGCCTCAGATATGATTGTGAGATTCGTTAATTTTCAAAATTCTTTATATTTTGAACTCTGTTCTGTTTTATTGTCAATACAGCCAATGCTTCTTCACTCTTCTGTTGGCCTCATTTACTTTTGGTTTTGGAGTCGGTGAAACCAATATTCTTGCTACATGCCTACATTAGTTAAGGTTCTTTCAAGTTACTTCACCCACGCCATAGTAATTTTAATGGAAATCTGCATTATAGCTTCAGCAAACAAAAGTTTAGTATTTGCAATCGATAACCGTGAGTGAGATTCTTCACTTCAAAGATTTACAATATATTTGGATGAATTTGCGTGAACAAAATCTTATCATAAAATAAAACAGTTCTTCAAAGGTTATCAACTAGATGTTTCGGTGAAACAGAAGCTAAGGGTGAAAGGACATACAAGCACCCAATGCATTCCCGTTTGAACAAAATTACCGTAAGGAAACTAGACTTTCGACATAACTATAAATGCTTTTGATGTAGTTTTCCTTAGGAAGCCCCATGATTTTTAATTCCCTCCAACTCTTTCTCGTGACATCATAACACAAACAAGCACCACCCGACTTGAAGATGACGACAAATACAATCTCCCCATCACGGGCCATGACGGATGATACGAATCCAGGCTTCATAGCATTCCATATTGAGGTAACGCCAATGATATGTCTCTCCCATTTTCTTTGTGGAGTCTGCTCTAAAATCCATAAGTCAAGGTATCCACCTACCCATTTTCTGTAATATATGACCTCTAATTTACCCTTCACGTCTATCAACTCGTAATAGTTCGGTGACTCATGATATGAGTTCCACAACGCAATAGTTTCACATTTTTCAGATTTAATATCAATTGCAGCTATAGCACCATTAATAAGCTGATATATAACTCCACTAATGCAGACACTAGGCTTAAAATACGGAATAGCAAATGAAATGTTTTTATTCTCTCTCCATGATTCGTCTATGCCTAAACTGAAAACCCAGTGTCTTTCTTTGTACCTTGAAAAAACTTTGAATTTCTTTTCTTCAGGCTCAAAACCTAATGAATAGTAACAAGGAGAAAGTTCTCCATCTATGTTGGGAAGAAATCTTACTTCTCTTGTACTCGGATTGAAAATTGCAGCAGGTCGGGTAGATAATGAGTCCCACATGCAACATAAGCCATTAACGCAATTCAACTGAGAATAATATGCAAGGCCATGGAGGTAGAGGTAATTATATCTCGCAATTTGCAAAATAGGGGCGGAGTCTTTTTCATCTCCTCTTTGCTTAGCCGTGAAAAAAATTGATTCCCATTTTTCGCGCAGAATGAATTTTGTTCCGCCAGGACGGCTCATAGAACGACAAGTATGGATATTCACAAAATTTGATTCCGAGACAAGAGACTTACAAAATTTTGTACTACACTTGAAACGCAATAAAGATTTAACCGGAAGCCATGAAAATATTTCAAACATAATTTCTTCCGGAATCAATAGATTCATCTTATGATTCATAGTTGCGCGTTGTTTTTTTTTTAAGGTCTAAAACAATTTCATTATAGAATGTATATTCATCAGTTCATTTATATTGGGGTTTAATGACTTTAGGACTTTTTTTTTCTCTCTCTAAAAATAGTAGTAGTACATTTTTTCTATTAGAATTAGGAGAAAAAGGGTAAAATTATTGATCGGAAATACAACTTCTTCCAAAGAGTACTCTCACTTTAGGTTTAGAATTCTTTTACCAAACCATTACGTAGCTTTAATTAAATTCGTTTTATATTGTTAATTTATTGACAATATTGTAGAGGTAGATTATGCAATGTGTAAAGTAAATATAAATTTTCTTCTATATACTTGCTATTGGGTATATAATTCTGAAGATAATCATACATTGATTATTGTATAATTCTCTTTATATCTTTTAAAATATGTACTTTTATTAATTATTTATTGTCAATATTATCAATAGAACTAGAACATTTTCAAAGTATACTTTTACCTTCCTCTTAGCATAATATACATTTTTTTTAATCTTAAAAGAAGAATATACTTGACATTAAAGAGGAACATATATTTAAGAATATTATTAATCTTCAAAGCTTTACGTTATTTAATTAACGTGATACACACGTGTTTTGCATGTACACTTAACTATGTATATGAAATGCTTGAAATTTTTTTGAAATATTGATTGAACTTTTTACTTTTTATTTAAAAGATTGTACAATAGAAGTTTTTTTTTATTTACGTACTATTTTGCTCAAATAATAGTCATTTAATTATTAACTTAATATTTAAAAATTTGAAATTAATTAATGTTATAAGTTATAACTTATAACTATGAAATCTTTTATTTATTCGTAATAGGATAAGAACTCTTAATATTTACTACTTTAAAGTTGACTAAATTTTTGCTTATTAAATCTTTCTTTAGTTGAAATAAATTAAAAAATATTTATGATTTCAAAATCAATTAGATTTTTATCACTTTAATTTTATAATCTACGGTTAATAACAAATTGAACCATGTTTTCTATTTGATTGACAAAGGGAGTATACTAATTTACAATTAGTCTATTATTACTATTTACACAAATACATGAGTTATCCATTACAAATTATATGTTGCTTGCAAGTTGCAACAAAGTTTTTGTTTTCCAAATGACGTGGCATACTATGTTTGCTACAAAAACTTATATAAAAAATTTGATTGGCTTTTTTTATTCCTTAAAAAATAAATTTAATATTAGCCAGAAAATTGTAATTTAACAGCACACTTATGAAAAACATAGGAATAACCGCTATAGTACAAGCTATAGATTCCATCCTTGAGATCAGGGTTCAAATCCAACTAAAGCCCTTTTTCAATATTTTTATTTTAAGTTTCAACTAAAGCCCTTTTTTCAACCGTGGTTTTTGGGGTTTGGTTTCCCTTGGTTGAAACTATGATGTTAGAGCTAGCCACCACCCTAGGTGATTTCTTTCGACTTGACTAAAGCATTTGGTGAATTGAGTAATTTGCTGCCTACTTTTCTGTGCTCGTAGGATGTAGCAAGTTTCGGTAGACTATTTATGTGTACACAAATTGAATCGAACATCACTCTTAATAAAAAGACAAGTATTCCTTTCAATAGGAATCACAATTATGGCTTTTTCCTCCTAGAGAATTGGTAGGTTGTCCCTTTAAAACTGTATATAGTAGGTTTTCCAAATAGGATTGATTTACATATTAAAAATGATTGGACCAAATTGAGTAGCTCTTAGCAAATTGCTTTTTGTTGGAAATATTTCAGTAGCCTATATGAACAGTCATAATATTAGAGAATGTTTTTGGAACGGAAAAAAATATCTTATGGAAAATAAGTTTCTTAAAAATACTCATAGATGATTCTGAAATTGAATAAGTTGAGATTAGTGTTGAAATTGTTTTCCTATTGGTGTGATATTATTTATATGACAATAAATAAGTGATTTTACTATTCAATTAAGCTAGTGATCATTTAAGAAATTTACCCTATAAAAATGAACAATTTATTATGAATCTTTAATTCAATATTCAGATCTAAATAGAGCGCAACCAATCCAAATGATTTATATAGTTGATTAATTAGTTATCTTCACATTCCTTTTTAATTGAAAATATAATTTTCGACACCAATTTAATGATATGATAGCTGTAATTTTTTTAAAAATTTGTTTAGAACTTAACTCACTCTAAATAAAACCTTCAATCACCTATACAAATTTTCATTATTTCATTTAAGCTAAATGTATTACTTATTAATAAAATTTACCGTTAATTGGCAAAATTTATGTTGATGGTCTAATTTATTGTAAATCACCTCTCTCCATAGCACTTGCTGTGCGCTTTGATCCAACTTTCACTCTTTTACATACAAGGCAAGCTAAAAAGTTATCATTCTTAGATAGTACTATTACTTGTATTAAGAGATTTATAACCAATTAACGTTTCTTCTTTATTTAGTTTAGTAAATAAAAATGATTTTTTAGTCGCAAAGATTGGACAATGCTAGGAATTATAATTAGAAATTTTTGAAATTAAATTCACTGATATTACTATCATAAAAAGACACAAATGCATAAGACCCGGACATGACCAAATCATCACAAGCATAACACTTTGAAACATCAAGTTTAGTAAGCAGCAAGCAGGAGTTTGCAATTTCTACTAAGGTTGCATCATTAACATATATGAAACCATCTACGATTAGAGACTTCAAAGGTTCTCCATGTCACTTGACTAATTTAGAAACTGATATGTCTGTAACACTGATAAACTCACTTAAATTCACCGCCATCAAATTAGAGTTACATCTCTGAACAAAAGAGAGGAGTCCCTCATCAATTATACGAAGAAGCCTATTCAGATCTAGATGAGTTAATTTGTGACATAGTCTACGTAGTACATCAATGGTTGTATTGCCTACTCAGGGACATTTTCGAATAGTTGCAATAAGGAACCACCGAATGGATTGCATAGTGAAAGTCTTTCACACTGAAGCATTTTGCCAAGGAAAGACTCTTTAATTCCGTACCACAGTTCAAAAGTATACCATAAAGCCTGGCTTGGGTAATCAGGTGACATTCCTCTAACTGAATGCTCTGAAGTGAGACTAAAACTTTGACACAAGCAACCAATCAATAATTTGAAAGCACACCTCTTTTTTGGATGCAAATTAGCTTCAGATTCGGACAACCTTTACATATAACTCAAAGACCCAAATTATTAACTCCATAGTAGGCACTTATTAAAAGAGCCTCTAGCTTTTGTAGATGATGATTATTACCCAAGACCCAGAAACCCCTCTGTTCTACTCTTTGATGATCAACAAGAGATAGATGTGTCAGTGTAGTTCCATAATGTGAGATAATATCTAGAGAGATGTCGTTTATGTTTAGTTCCACGAGTTTTACTCTTGTTAAAACATGAACAATTAAGTAAAAGAGATCCACAATTCCTTGATCCCCAACGAGTGGACAATTTTTTAATCCAACATGCTTAAGGTTCGGGCAATATTCACCCACAATTTTGAGAGACTCATTCCCAATATATAAACAATCATTTATCGACAAAGAGTTAAGATTGAGACAATTCTTTGCTATATCTAACAAAGACTTATTAGTAATTCGTGGGCATTGGAAAAGATCAAGATTCTCTAACAGATGACACCCATGAACAATCTCAAATAAGCCTTCATCACCAATAGTAGACACACTCCACAAGGAAAGTTCCCTAAGAGGAGGGCCCATTTTCACTATGTCAAAGCTAAAAATATGACGAATAGAAGGAAAGAATCAGAAATATACGTGAACAACTTGACTATAGTATAGCTCAGATGCTTTAGTGAGTAGTAAATAGTAGATCTCCCCTTATTTTGGGAAAGCTGGTTGCCGCGTGTGAACTCATTTAAGGAAAAGGGAGGCGTGATTCAACATTGTTGTTTACTCTGATCTGGTCGAGGTGGCAACCTCCAAGAATCAAGAACATAACTCTATTTATTGGCCATTGGAAAAGATCAAGCATCTCTAACAGATGACATGCACCCATGAGCAATCTCAAATAAGCCTTCATCACCAACAAAAACACACTCCACAAGGAAAGTTCTCTAAGAGTACAACCCATTTTTCACCGGGTCAAAGCCAAAAATATAATGAATAGAAGGAAAGTGGGTTAGAAAGATAGGTGAATGATTAGACTCTAGTATAGGTTCGATGTTTTCGTGGGCAGTAAGCAACAAATCTCCCCTTATTTTGGGAAAGCTGGTGGCCGTGTGTGAATTCTTTCAAGGCAAAGGGCGGCCTGATTCAACATTGTTGTTTACTCTGATTCGGTTGAGGTGGAAACCTCAATGAAACAAGAACATACCCCTATTTATTAGCCATTGGAAAAGATCAAGCCTCTCTAAAAAATGACACCCATGAGAAATCTCAAATAAGCCTTTATCACCAACATAAGACAAAAATATGATGACTAAAAGGGAAGTAGATCAGAAAGATAGGTGATTGACTTGATTATAGTATAGGTCAGACGTGTAAGCAGCATATCTCCCTTTATTTTTTGAAATCTAATAGTCGCATGTGAATTCTTTCAAGGCAAAGGGCGGCCTGATTCAACATTATTGTTTAGTCTGAATCGCTCGAGGTGGAAACCTCAATGAAATAAGAACATACCTCTATTCATTAGCCATTGGAACAGATCAAGCTTTTTTAACATATGACACCCATGAGCAATCTCAAATAAGCCTTCATCACCAACATTGGACACATTTTGCAAGGAAAGTTCCTTGAGAATAGGGCCTATTTTCACTGGGTCAAAGCTAAAAATATGATGAATAGAAGGAAAGCATCAGAAATATGCGTGAACAACTCGACTATAGTATAGGTCAGATGTCTCTGTGAGTAGTAAGCAGAAGATCTCCCTATATTTTGGGAAAGCTGGTAGCCGTGTGTGAATTTTTCATGGCAAAGGGCTGCCTGATTCAACATTGTTGTTTACTTTGATCTAGTCGAGGTGGCAACCTCAATGAATCTATAACATACCTCTATTTATTGGCCATTGGAAAAGATCAAGCTTCTATAATCGATGACACCATGAGAAATCTCAAATACGCCTTCATCACCAACAAAAGACACATTCCACAAGGAGAGATCTCTGAGAGTAGGGCTCATTTTTCACCGGGTCAAAGCCAAAAATATAATGAATAGATGCAAGGCAAATAAAAAAATTAGACGAATGACTTGACTATAGTATATGTTGGATGTTTATGTGAGCAGTAAGCAGCAAATCTCCCCTTATTTTGGGAAAGCTGGTGGCCGCGTGTGAATTCTTTCAAGGCAAAGGGTGGCCTGATTCAACATTGTTATTTACTCAGATCTGGTCAAGGTGGCAAGCTCAATGAATTAAGAACATACCTCTATTTATTGGCCATTGGAAAAGATCCTCTAACAGATGACACCCATGAGAAATCTCAAATAAGTCTTCATCACCAACAAAAGACACATTCCACAAGGGAAGTTGTCTCAGAGTACGACCCATTTTTCAATGGGTCATAGCCAAAAATATAATGAATAGACGAAAGGCAGATCAGAAAGATAGGCGAACAACTTGACTATAGTATAGGTCAGATGTTTCTGTGCGTAGTAAGTAGCAAATCTCCCTTTATTTTAGGAAAGTTGGTGGCCGCATGTGAATTCTTTCAAGGTATAGGGCGACCTGATTCGACATTGTTGTTTTATCTGATTCGGTTGAGATGGAAAGCACAATTAAACGAATATACCTCTATTTATTATCCATTGGAAAATATCAAGCTTTTCTAAAGATGACAACAAGCCTTCATCACCAACAGTACACACATTCCACAAGAAAAGTTCCCTGAGAATAGGGCCCATTTTTCACTGGGTCAAAGCTAACAGTATGATGAATAGAAGGAAAGCAGATAAGATACGTGAACGAATAGACTATAGTATATGCCGAATGTTTTCGTGAGCAGTAAGCATCACATCTCCCTTTATTTTGGGAAAGTTGGTGGCCGCGTGTGAATTCTTTCGAGGGAAAGGGCGGCTTGATTCATTATTGTTGTTTTCTCCAATCCAGTTGAGGTGGCAACCTCGAGCAATATCCTTGAGACAAATATCAGTCACACCACGACAAATGTTGTTTCCCTGAATAGTTAGCTTTGCTAAACCTCCACAGTTTGCAGTTCCAATGGCAATAGAAGCAAGTCTGACATTTGTGGATTTCCTATTAACAAGAGACCTTGCAAGATATCCATTAGATTTTGCAATCCCATCCTTGGGAATGTTGCTCAAAAGTATGAGCCATCGCTTGGAAACACAAGCACAAACACTTGTCTCTTGGCCACTAGGAAGACATCTAAATACTTCAAAGAGGAATTTATCATAAAGGATTTCAATGGTAGTATGATTTTTTTGCTTAAAATTTTCAAAAGTGGTAGTGACAAAAATCCTCTTTCCATTTCGCCAACGTCATAAAAGCAGAGATGATTGTCTTGGACTTGGATATGCAGCTTGGAAAAAAGTACCATTTTCTGAAAAATTTGAAGATCAAAAACATCAGACAAAGACCATCCTATATAAACTATCATTTTGATAGATATTTCCCCTCAACAATGCCCCTTTGTGGATAGATATATAAGGAAGAAGCTGACCTTTCTTTTTCACTTGTAAAGAAATACAGTCCTAGATATTGCCACGACGATCTAGTTCAGGTTTAAGAGTATCAAGAAAATTTCCTGAGAACTCATACACCTTACGTCTAACTATAGAAGGAGGACGGGCCTGGATACAACTATTGAGCATCCCATGTACAAATTCAAAAGAACCTAAGATGTCAAAACTTCCCTGAAATGCAAAACGGAAGAGAGGTCAGATAAATTATCATCCGACTAAGTAGTACACATTCAGATTATCATTATGTCATATATTTTTCAGTACCCAACTCATCATTTTAGCAATATTAATTGCGTCCCTACCAGCTTGCATGTACCCCAACTAAAAAGATATATCAACATTATTTTTTTTAAAATTACTTAGAGTATGTGCTAAAAAATGAGATTTCTAAGGAATAAAGGTATAAGAAGAGGACAAATCAAATCAAGTTATTCATACAAAATATGGTGGTGAACACTTAACCTTTAGATATTGTACTGTTTCTTTAGCTCGGTTCAGTGATTTTGGCAATTTGAAGATTCTGAGGTTTCGTATATCCTGTTGATCCTAAAGGCCGCTGCACTTCGCTCTTTTCATGAAAAGAGTTTGAAATTTGAGCTCTAGGCTTGCTAAAAATCCCTCGAGCCACGGTTGCCATTGATTTGGTTGACACAATTCTTGAGGAGACCGTATTTATCTGCGGAGATCCATATTTGTAGATGCTTGATGATAGACCAAGTACTTCTTCAACATGTAGATATCTCATTTTCCCGGTCCGTACCTTCTTTCCCTAGTTAATACGATGTCCCCCAAGAAACTTAGTATGTTTCGTTGGTTGCACAGTACTCTGACAAATCTTTTCAGAGGCAGGTAACATGGGTCCCTCATAATGCACATTTTCTAGTCCACTCGATGACAACATTATCCCTTTTCTAATATCACATTCTTCACAACACCAATCCACTGGTGCATCAACATAATAGCCCATCATGCAATATCTGAAAGGAAGAGAAAATAGCAGAATATTTTTAAAACAAGAAGAGGACTACGTATGCATAAAACATACATGGAGCAATTATGAAAATTAAATTCCACATCATGCAAAAAAGATTCAAAAAGGAAAGAAAAACCAATAATCTAACTAGCAATTTTCTTCAAGAGGAACAACCCCTTGTGTAAAAAGATATATCAACATTATATTTAAATAAACTATTTAAGGTATATGCTAGAAAATGAAATTTCTAATGAATAATGGTATAAGAACAGGACAAATCAAATCAAGTTATTAATACGAAATATGGTGGTGAACACTTAACCTTTAGATAATTATACTGGTTTTTTTTTTGCTCTATTTAGTGTTTCTGGCAATTTGAAGATTCTGAGGTTTCGTATATCCTGTTGATCCTAAAGGCAACTGCACTTTGCTCTTCTCACAAAAAGAGTTTGAAATTTGAGCTCTAGGCTTGCTAAAAGTCCCTCGAGCCACGGTTGCCATGGATTTGGTTGACACAACTCTTGAGGAGACCATATTTATCCGCGGAGATCCATATTTTTTTTATGCTTGATGATAGACCAAGTGCTTCTTCAACATGTAGATATCTCATTTAGCTGGTCCGTACCTCATTTTCCCAGTTAATACGATGTCCACAAGGAAAGTTACTATGTTTCTTTGGTTGCACAGTACTCTGACAAATATTTTCAGAGGCAGGTAACATGGGTCCCTCATAATGCACATTTTCTAGTCCACTAGATGAAGGGATTATCCCTTTTCCACTATCACATTCTTCACAACTCCAATCCATTGGTGCATCAACATAATAGCCAATCATGCAATATTGAAAGGAAGAGAAAATAGCAGAATATTTTTTAAACAAGAAGAGGACTATGTATGAATAAAAGATACATGGAGTAATTATTAAAATTAAATGCCACATTATGCAAAAAAGATTCCAAAAGGAAAGAAAAACTGATAATCTAACTAGTAATTTTCTTCAAGAGGAACAACCCTTTGTGTAAAAAGATATATCAACATTATTTATAAAAAAACTATTTAGAGTACATGCAAAAAATGAAATTTCGAAAGAATAAAGGTATAAGAACAGGACAAATCAAATCAAGTTATTAATACAAATATGGTGGTGAACACTTAACCTTTAGATAATTATACTATTTTTTTGCTCTGTTCAGTGTCTTTGGCAATTTGAAGATTCCGAGGTTTCATATATCCCGTTGATCCTAAAGGCCGCTGCACTTTGCTCTTCTCATGAAAAGAGATTGAGATTTGAGCTCTAAGCTTGCTAAAAATCCCTCGAGCCACGGTTGCCATGGATTTGGTTGAGACAACTCTTGCGGAGACCGTATTTATCCGCAGAGATCCATATTTCTTGATGCTTGATGATAGACTAAGTGCTTCTTCAACATGTAGATATCTCATTTTCCCGGTCCGTACCTCCTTTTCCCAGTTAATACAATGTCCACCAGGAAACTTACTATGTTTCTTTGGTTGCACAGTACTCTGACAAATCTTTTAGAGACAGGTTTCATGGGTCCCTCATAATGCACATTTTCTAATCCACTAGATGAAAGCATTATCCCTTTTCCACTATCACATTCTTCACAACTCCAATCCATTGGTGCATCAACATAATAGCCCATCATGCAATATCTGAAAGGAAGAGAAAATAGAAGAATATTTTTAAAACAAGAAGAGGACTATGTATGCATAAAACATACATGGAGTAATTATGAAAATTAAATGCCACATCATGGAAAAAAAAATTCAAAAAGGAAAGAAAAATTGATAATCTAACTAGCAAATTTTTCAAGAGGAACAACCTCTTGTGTAAAAAGATATATCAAGATTATTTTTAAAAAAACTATTTGGAGTATATGCATGAAATTTCTAAAGAATAATGGTATAAGAAGAGGACAACTCCAATCAAGTTATTAGGTTAACACTTAACCTTTAGATAATTGTACTGTTTGTTTTGCTTTGTTAAGTGTTTTTGGCAATTTTAAGATTCTGAGGTTTCATATGTCCTGTTGATCCTAAAGGCCGCTGCACTTTGCTGAAAAGAGTTTGAAATTTGAACTCTAGGCTTGCTAAAAATCCTTCGAGCCACGGTTGCCATGGATTTGGTTGACACGACTCTTGAGGAGACCATATTTATCCGAGGAGATCCATATTGCTTGATGCTTGATGATAGACGAAGTGCTTCTTCAACATGTAGATATCTCATTTTCCCGGTTCGTACCTCCTTTTCCCAGTTAATACGATATCTACCAGTAAACTTACTTTGTTTCTTTGGTTGCACAGTACTCTGACAAATCTTTTCAGAGGCAGGTAACATGGGTCCCTCATAATGCACATTTTCTAATCCACTCGATGAAAATATTATCCCTTTTCCAATATCACATTCTTCACAACACCAATCCATTGGTGCATCAACATAATAGCCCATCATGCAATATCTGAAAGGAAGAGAAAATAACAGAATATTTTTAAAACAAGAAGAGGTCTATGTATGCATAAAAGATACATGGAGTAATTATGAAAATTCATGCAAAAAAGATTCCAAAAGGAAAGAAAAACTGATAATCTAACTAGCAATTTTCTTCAAGAGGAACAACCCCTTGTGTAAAAAGATCAACTTCTTTCCTTGAAATGTCAAGTAAACTAAAAACAGGGGTTTGGGATTGGGACAATGTTTGAGGTTTACAAAGAACATGTAGATATGACACAACGTGATGAAGCTTGACAGAGAGTCGTGGATTTTAGCTTTTCTAACTAATTGTCCACCTTTTCATGCTAGAGAGAGAGAGAGAGAGAGAGAGAGAGAAAACTTACCGATGCACGTCAACATTGTTACACTGATAACATGTAGTGATTGCTTTTTCAAAACTTGTATCACCACAAATTTCACAAATTTTTTTCTGCAAGTTTACATATAAAACACAAGAAATTTAGAAGTTGACTGACTCTTGATTGGAATTAAGATTAATATATGAATTGAATGATATGTGGAGACCAAATGTCATCAGATACGGAAAGCTAAATCATAATCGGCAAAATCAAGTTCTCGTCTTCTTTCATAATATATAGTAGAAGCATATCCACTAGTGCATTCCGAGTATTCTATTTAAGTTTGTTGTTTTTTACTTAAGTGTTATACCATTAGACACACTCTAGCTGTTGCTAACATCTTCTTTTGAACAATCTGTTATAGAGCAACAACCTTGATGCACAAAATATATCTCTCTAGTCTATTTGTCTAGCTAAAAATGCACTATATAATAAAATCTTTATCTTTGCAGCAAACTGAAAAAAGAAAAACCCAATTATAGTGTAGTATGCATTGGTATTAAACTATTTTGAACCTAAATTTTTAACAAATCAGTAAATTGATTTTGGAGCAAAGTGTTCTAAAAACTAACTAAATTTTAATCCCTATCTGTTAAGTACAAGTAGAACAAGGTATAAGCAAACATCCTAAGTAGCAAAACAACAACACAATATTGAAATAATGGGGGATGCATAGAGTAAAAATCAAATAAGGACGTGGACAATTGAATTGCACTGAAAGTAATTAGGAAAAAGCATCCAAACAAACAACAACATTGGTTACTATTGCCTAATGGAGATACAAAAAAAATCAAAGTTACTAATAGTTGTGTGATATATATAGCCGATACATTGTTTGTCGATCAAATCCAGAATTTTAGTACTACACGATTAATGAAGGGGAAAGACAATATTTTAGTTAATTGTGAAGATTTTCTCTTAATCTAGTCACTTAATAATATAGAACAAGTTATTACAAATCTGGTTAGAAAATTGAAACTTGTTTAAAGAATCTAATATTGAACACTCCTTTATGTACTTTAAGGTGTTGAACACTCCTTTATTTATTTTATAATCATGATGTCTAGACGAGCTTTGACAACTTTGTCCATCCTTAAGAAAGATATTCAATAGAGTATTAATCTACACAAGTCCAACTACCCTCCCCGACCTCTGACCTTTCTAACGGGATATTACTAAACCAACTCAATCATCCTTTCATATGTTAAATAGCATGATAACAACTTTGACTTTCATATTTGCATATAAGAGGGGAAAATTATTAAATTAAATAATAATATGAAATAAAAATTAAAAAAGACACATGCTTAACCCCACTTTAATCATCCCAAAAAGAATGTCGGCCTTTTGCCATGGAGAAAAAACAAAGACATATGCAGATGCATTGATCGCATGATTAGTTGTTTTTTACATAACTTTTTTCTGTCTTCTAAATATTTTGAATTATAACTTATTATAATTTATAATAATTTTTATATAATTCAAATATGAAAATTTATTTTTAAAACCATAAAATGTTCATGTCGATATTGAATCAGAAGTTTAAAATAAACTCTTGAAATTCTAACCATGACAGGTTCGTCGGAACTTACTAAAAAAGGCTAGGTTTTACCTTGTGGGGCTGTTGTTCCTTTTGCCTCAGAGAGTGAGTGGCCATTTGCGCTCCACAATGGCACTCCAACAAAGAAAAAATCTGAACGGGTCCTATACATCACATAAATTTTGGTCAAACATAACTCAAATTTCAACTTCAATTTTGAAAAATCCAAATAATTTTTTTTCATGATCAAACGCCTACATAATAACAAATGACTCATGCTTGATAGTCTTGTATGTGATCAGAGTTGTCACAATAGCCTAAAGAAACAAATTTAATAAATCAAGATAAATTAGTGGCTACTACAATTTTTATTGAAATAAAACTCTAAGAGAACATACATTTGAATTAACGAAGTATTTTTAGATAGAATTTCAATTAAAATAAAGTTAAAAAGTACATACGAAATGAACAACAAAAATATAGATATCGTACCATAAAAGTTGAAACTCTAATCTCAAAACTCTCAAATCAGTGTGTATAATAATGGATTAGTTTCTCTCAACTCTCGAGGTAATATATATATATATATATATATATATATATATATATTGGTGAAAGTATGTGTATTCTTTATACAAACAAAAGGATAAGAAGAGAAAATAGTAAATGTAGAGCCATAAACTATAATCTAGAAAGTATAAGTAGATTATATAAAAAGCAACTAATTAATTGTAATATGTCGACTAGCAGTGTATGGGTCGAATCATCAAAACAAATTGAACTGACTAAGTCAAACTGAAGAAAAAAATGGACTTGTAGTTTGATTTGGCATTGAGAAAAAAATTGACCACTCTTTATTTGATTTGGTATTGACCAAAAAAGAAGAAGTTAAATTGATTCCAAAACAAACCGACATAATATATAATTATACTTTTTTATACATAAAAAATAATTATAATCGTTTTTGTTAATATATTTTAAATTAGTTTATACTTTTTCAATGTTTAGATATACTATTTCTATCGAAGGGAAGTGACTTTTTGTTTGAAAGAAATAAATTCTTTCCCTACAAATTTTAAGAATCAATAAATTAATTTTACTATCAGGAACAAAAGGAAATTAATTAGTGAAAATGAAAAGAATTTTTGTCTAATCAAATATGAAGTCAAAGTCAAAATCGAAATCGAGTGAGTCACTACGACGACGCGAGGGGAGTCTCTTCTTGACCCTTTAATAGCTAGGATGAATATTTTTACTCAAAAGTACAAAAGGTTTCCTCTGCACCTCATATTTAAATCTTAGCCTTTAAAGTAACCCAATAATCTTTATATGAATGAGGAATGACTATACTATGAAAACATGCATGAAAAAATTGCGATATAAAAATAAGAATTAATCACATATGATAAGTATGTTTTCCTTTGAACTCTCATAATGAACATACATTGGGTAAACTTGGTAAATCGATAGATTCAATACCTTTAAACTATCGAGTTTTTCCGTATACCTAGATAACACATGTCACACAATCAATCCTTAAGCACTTTTGGTTCTCATTACTGTGTTCATTTCAGTCGCAAACACCACATAATTTCATTATTGCGTAGAAAATCGGTCTTACACTAATTATTCTTCTTAAGTCGGCTTATATCTTACATCACATAGATGATTTCGAAATGCGTAACCTGTATATACGCTATTTGATCATGTCATGTCAAACTTAGAAATTTTTAAAGAGTCTCAACACTTTATCCTTGTTTCTGAATATTGTCTTATTTTGAGATTGGAATTAGTTTAGCAACAATGTTGAACCATAATTCATAACTTTGTTTGATCTCCTTGAATATAGATTTTGAAATCTCAAGTCAACTAGGTAGAATTACCATTGTGATGACTTATCCTCGACCATAATCTCATTCCCTTTGATGATTTATCAGCTGTTTGATCTCTAGTTAGGCCTTTTGTAAGTGAATTTGACATGTTATTTTTTGACTTAACATAGTCAATTGTGCTAATTTCACTGAGGCTCAATTACGATATGCAAATCAACTTTTTGATGAAACTATTTCAAGGTTACACGTGACTCCCACAAAGGTGCCGATGGCACCTTGATTGTGCTATATGTTAGAATATCATACATTGTACGACAAAAATATATACGACTATCAAGTATAAAAGGAAAATAACTTAAAATGTTAGATTTTAGCTTTGATACTCAAATGAAATCAAACAAGTATCCCCACTTTAAAAAGGCATAATTTTCAGCATACACAGGTGAATGTATTATGTAAAAGTTCATTGAAAATGAGAAAAGAACATAGAAATTATAGACGTACTTTGAGAATCACTGCACAGGGTTGTGGATGCAAGTATAAGGAGCATAATATCATTTATAAGCGTTCTCAACACCAAATCGTTGCTACACATGAACTCCACTAGAGCAATATATCTCTCAAACCTACATATAATGAGAAATGAGAATGAATATCTAGTAAAAACGTTCCTGGGCAAGGGGGCACTTCTACTTTGTAACCCCTTACCCCTTTACAGACATATATATAAGACAGAAGCTGACCTTTCTTTCTCACTTGCAAAAAAATACAGTCCTATATCTTCTTTACTCGGAAAATGATTGTTGAATAGACTTTCCCAAATATCCCCACGGGGAACAAGTTCAAAGTTAAGAGTATCAGGCAAAAGACATGAGAACTCATACACCTTACGTCTAACTCTAGAAGGAGGATGAGCCTGGATACAACTATTGAGCATCACAGGTACAAATTTCAAAGCACCTAAGATGTCAAAACTTCTCCTGAAATGCAAAGAGGAAGAGATATTAGGTCAATTATCATCTGACTAAGCAGTACACATTCAGATTATCATTATGTCATATATTCTTTCAATGCCCCACTCATTATTTTAGCGATACTAATGGCATCCCTACTAGCTTGCATGTACCCCAACTAATTCATTGGACAACTTATCCATCTCACAAGCACATATTGACAAGGTAATGCTGCCCAGTAAGGATAGATAAGATGGGCGCACCGTGTGTTGTAGCAGGGATCCAAACCTAGAATATCCAAGTTGTTAGTCCTATGCCTTAACCACTAGGCCATCTCCTCATGGCCCAACATTACGTCTTGGAAAAATGTATTTTATATATTTTTGTATTTATCAATAGGGAAATTACAAAGAGTAGGTTAATCAGTCAGCTACTACTAGCAAAGATGGGCCATCCAAAAATAGGCATGTGTTGAACTGACATTAGTAATAATTGTACACGATGAAGGGTACTTACTTCCAGGAAGGAACAAGATTAGGATCACAAGGGTGTGTTGTAGATGAATTCATTATTCAACACTCATTCACATCATCGGGACTCCAATGCTTCAGACTGGCAGAACCATCCGGACCTAAAAAATAGGCTACATCAATTGGATGGAAGTACATAAGTAAATAAATTTTGCTATAAAAGCTTTGCAAATATTGATGGTGTAACGAAAATCATTTCAAAAGATAATATCAACTCTAGATATATCAACATCATTTAAAAAAAGTTTTAGACGAGTTTTAGTGTTTTGGAGCTTTTGAATCTTGAAATGTCATTTTTATCAGAAATTTAGGAAGATGACCCCAAAATCCAATTCTGACATTTCCATCAGCTCCAGAAGGGTCATTTTAGGCTAGTGGCATAGTCAACATGACTCCCGAGGCTTTCGGTGCGAGTCAATGTGATTAAGCATTTTAATTTTCAAGTTAAGGCCTAATTTTGACTCTAGTCAATATTCTGAGTAAACAAGCTTGGATGAGAATTCCATCAGCGTTGTTAGCCCCGTAATATTTAGTTTGGTTGAGAACAAACCTTAGTTTAGGTCCTGAGGCTTCCAGCCTAATTCTAAGGCCCTTGTGGATTTTGGCTTATAATAGAAATTGGGTGTGTGTAATGGACTAAAACAATCATAGAAGAAGAAAGAAAGAAAAAAGGCAAAGCACCTTCACTACACAATCAAGAACCAATTTTAGTGCAAAATTTAGAACCCCAAAAGTTTAAAAGAGAAATAAAAATTAAGATAAAGACACAAGCTTTATGTGAAAACATGAAAGAATCAAGAATACCTCTATTTCTTGGGCATTGGAAAAGATCAAGCTTCTCTAGCAAATGACATTCATGGACAATCTTAGATAAACCTTCATCACCAACAAAAGACACATTCCACAAGGACTGTTCTTTGAGAGTGAGGGAACCTCGAGAAATATCCTTGAGACCAATATAAGTAACACCACGACAAAGGTTGTTTCCCCAAATAGATAGCTTTGTTAAACCTCCACGGTTTGAAGTTCCAACGGTAATAGCAACAAGTTTGACAATTGTGACTTTTCTACCAACAAGGGACCTGGCAAGATATCCATTAGATTTTGCGATCTCATCCTTGTGAACACTTATTAAAAGTGTGAGCCATCGCTTAGAAACACAAGAACAAACACTTGTCTCTCTGCCACTAGGTAGCCGCTTGAATACCTCAAAGAGGAATTTATTAATAAAAATTTCAATGGAAGGATGATTGCTCTGCTCAAAATTTTCAAAAGCGGTAGTGACACAAATCCTCTTTCCATTTTGCCCACGTGATAAAAGCATAGATGATTTGTTTCTACTTGGATATGAAGCTTGGAAAAAAGCACTGTTTTTCTGAAAAACTAGAAGATTAAAAACATCAGACAAAGACCATCCTACATAAACTATCCTTTGAATAGATATTTTCCCTCAACAGATAGTCACAAAATATGCTCTTAATGGACTAAATCAATCATAGAAGAAGAAAGAAAAAAAAGGCAAAGCATCTTCAATACACAATCAAGAACCAATTTTAGTGCAAAATGAAAAACAACACAAGTTTAAAACAGAAATATTAAGATAAAGACACAAGCTTTAAGCGAAAAGAGGAAAGAATCAAGAACACACCTCTGTTAATTGTTCATTGGAAAAGATTAAGTTTCTCTAACAGATGACACCCATGAGAAATCTCAAATAAGCCTTCATCACCAACAGAAGACATATTCCACAAGGAAAGTTCTCTTAGAGTACGTCCCATTTTTCACTAGGTCAAAGCCAAAAATATGATGAATAGAAAGAAATCAGGTCAGAAAGATAGGCGAACAACTTGACTATAGTTTATGTCAGATGTTTTCGTGAGTAGTAAGCAGCAAATCTTCCCTTATTTTGGGAAAGCTGGTTGCCGTGTGTGAATTCTTTCAAGGCAAAGGACGGCTTGATTAGACATTATTGTTTACTCTTATCCGGTCCAGGTGGCAATCTCAAGCAATAGCCTTGAGACCAACATCAGTCATGCCACGGTAAAGGTTGTTTCCCCAAATAGATAGCTTTGCTAAACCTCCATGGTTCGCAGTTCCAACGACAATAGCTTCAAGTCCAACATCTGTGATTTTCCTACTAACAGGGCACCTGGAAAGATATCCATTAGATTCTGCAATCTCATCCTTGTGAGTGTTGCTTATAAGTGTGAGCCATCGCTTGGAAATAGAAGCGCATGCACTTATCTCTTGGCCACTTGGAAGACGTTGAATACCTCAAAGAGGAATTTATCAGGAGGGATTTCAATGGAATGATGATTCCTTTGCTCAAAGTTTTCAAAAGTGGTAGTTATATGAATCCTCTTCCCATTTTGCCCACGTGATAAATTCAGAGATGATTGTCTTGGACTTGAATATGAAGCTTGAAAGAAAGCACAATTTTCTGAAAACCAGAAGATTTAAAACATCATACAAAGACCATCCTATATAAACTATCATTTGGATATATATTTTCCCTCAATAAATATAGTCACAAAATAAGCTCTTAAGGGACTAAATCAATCATAGAAGAAGAAAGAAAAAAAAAGGCACAAGCTTTAAGCGAAAACATGAAATAATCAAGAACATACCTCTATATTTCAAGGCTCTACACGTGGGTATGGTTGAAAGCTACTGGAAATTTAATATTTGAACCTTTCAAGCTCAAAAAATGAGAGAAGGCTCAAAATAGTCCCTCATCTTTAGGTTAAGATTCAAAGTCATCCTTGAGTTTTCACATGGAGCATTAATAGTCCCTCATGTTTGCAATATTGGTGCACTTTTGGTCCTCCTTCAAAATTTTGCCTATTTTTTAACATTGATTTTATTCATAATTTATGTATGGAATGTTTAATCGTCTTTTTATATATTTAGTAGAAATAATAACTCCATGTGTGAGATTGTGAAAAGAAAAACACCTTATTTTGTTTAGTAGAAATCGTATTGCAAGTACAGTCGAGAGGTTCATCATGACGATTTCACGTACAATAGTACACATTTTTCTTTTCTTACAATGTTCATATGTTAAAATGTTCTTAGTTTAACTGCAGTAATATTTATACTGAACAGAACAAGGTGTTCTTCTTCTCACTTTCTCTCACATAGAGTTATTATTTCTTCTAAATATATAAAAAGACGATGGAACATTCCTTACATAAAATTATGACCAAAATTAATGTTAAAAAATAGGCAAAAGTTTAGAGGAGGACCAAAAGTGCACCAATATTGTAAACATGAGGGCCTATTAGTGCTCCATGTGAAAACTCAAGGATGACTTTGAATCTTAACCCAAAGATGAGGGACTATTTTGGGACTTCTCTCTCAAAAAACCCCTGATTGAGACCAAAAATAGACAAATCAACCAAAAGAAAGATTATCAATTACATAAACACCTTCATGTTCTTCTTCTTTTTTAAAAAAAATTGATGAGATGAACATCACATGACTTCCTATCTCAATATCCTAAAGCATTTTACCTCTTCCTTTTACTTGTTCTTCCATCACTAATTATTTTCATCTAGATAAATAATATTCATCTCATTTAAACACAACACTTCACCCTTTTTAGCCACACAATATTAGTAATTGTTATAAGAATAGAAACATTAATGGTGGAAGAACAAGTGGAGGGGAGGCTAAAATGGGTTGGGACATTGGGATGACATGCCACGTAATATTTACTTCTTCAAAATTTCTGCTATTATATAGGATCAAGTGTTCACCTTGTATAATCTTAACAGAGGAAAAATATATTTGAATTATTCAAGTAATTGTACTGTAATTTTAAATTAATAGTATAAGGAAGAATAAAACTGATTTTTTTTTCTCAAAGTAAAGAATAAAATTTGACCATTTTTACATTTATAAGTATAACTATAACCATCAAAGCTTTTTAAGTAAGTTGAAAAGGTTAGACATCCTATTTAAAATTTTGTCTGGATTTGAATCATGATGGTTCACAGCTTCACCTACTTCAGTAGTTGTTAAATTTCATTATTTGATGCTCGTTACAAAAAATAGCTAATTTTAAAAAAATTTAAAGTGATTTATTAGCTGTCATGAGATAGATGAGAATTGCAACTTACCAATTTGTTTTCTATAGTTAAAACTTTGGATTTTTTTTTTAATTATTACTACTATATATAAGAAAGGATATCAAAAAGAATTTAAGCAATTCTGCGATGAAAGGTGTGCTTAGGGATAGTTTTATTAATAAAGAGAAAGTATCTCAAAGAAAAAAGTACAAACAAGGGGGGCTAGGCCTTACCTTACTAATCTTAATAAGGTAACGAACCTCTGCTAATTAACAAGCATGAAGAAAATAAGAGCTAGAGAAAACTTGATATTCTATGATCATCATAGAGTTTATAATACACTTTGTGATGATACTACAAATGAGGATGCTTAAGTAATGCAAAATATAAAATCTAAGAATAAAGTTGTGTTATCAACCTCAAACTTCATTTTATATATGTAAGAATTAAAAGAGATGGATTGTCCGTGTTAAGTAACCTGAAGTATTTCCCTCTTGTCTTCTTCGTCAAATATGTCCAACAAACTTTATAGTTCATCACTTCTTTTTGGATTTATTGGATCTTGTTGTGGTTGTTGAAACTATCATATGATTTTGTTTTGTTAGTCTCATTGGTAGGTTTCTTGGAATAAATTCCTCAGTCACCTTACCATCCCAACTATGTTAACTTTCATGTGTCTTCTTTTTTGCTTTTGTTGCCTAGGCGAGAGATCACCATCCTTGGCTACCTTATCAAATAATATGTCTAGCATATCATCCCCATCATCCTCATCAAGCATTTCACTGCCCAAGTCACCATCATAAGTTGTAGTTGGACTAAGTCTTGAAACTACAACTTCTGGCTCTAGGATTTTTTTTCCAATAGCTTGGTGGTAATGGTCAAGATCTTTTTGGAGTTATCAATTGTCATTGCCATAAATGGATTTTCCCTACTTAAAGGCACAAATATGGGTTCTTAAGGCCATAACGTACTCCTTGCAGGTGAAGAAATATGCTCCTATTCCTCAACTAAATCAGTCCATCTAGAATCACTTGTTTCCTTCACCCAACTCTTGTAATTCCTTCTCGAGATTGACTGTTGTCCAAATATTTTCTGTCACGCCCCAAGCCTACACCCTGGGTGTGGCCGGCACTCGAGAACCATTGCTGGCCCAAAGCAAACCCTTGGCCTGGCTTAAATCTTAGCCAAAGACTTACTCATATTAAAAGCACTTTAAAAAGTAAACTATAATTCAAATGTCTCAAAAGACAAACTCAGAAATGTTTAAAGAAACAATTCAACTGGCCAAAAGAGGCAACTCAAGTCTCAACATAAATAACTGAAAATGAAAAGACTCATGAAATAGTGTCTATCTATTTATGAAGCCTCTAATACTATTAGGGATGTCGAGACAAGACCCCCGATCATCCTAACAACTGAAATAACTAAAAATAAAGAACGGATCCTCCGAAAGAAATGAGACTCACCAATACTCTAGAACTCAACTGGATCAATGAAGCGTTGGATGATGATCCTGGTTACCTGTATCTGCATCATAAAATATGCAGGTCAAATGGCGTCAGTACATGTAATGTACAAGCATGTGAAGGGAAATCTAAAACATGACATAAGCTTGCACTAGAATTGAAACACTTACCTCGTCTAATCTCAACTCAACTCATTTTAGTATAAAACAATAGAAATAATGCAGTGTAAAGAAAAGCTTTAAAATAGTAGATAACAACTCAATGTATTAAGAAAATACAATATAAACTCTATTTGTATGCAAAAATACAAAATAACTATGTTTAGGAGATTCTCTAACCGACAACCATCAATATGAGTTATGCGATGATACAACATCTAGTCCACGCTTCCAGAACTGTCCTATACTTTTCCGGGGTATAGAACTCCTTAACTAAGTGGATCCACTAGTCTATGCTAAAAAGCAATAAAGGAATCATCTAAAAAGTATGACCCTTTTCTATCCACGTTACTACATGGTTTATGGGGGTTGTGAGTTGTTAGAACTCTCCCCCATATCGGTACTCAATACTACTCCCAAAATATACTTAGCTCATTATGTTTTAAAGAAAATATTTCCTCTTCCTCAACTTTGAGATTATTACTCAAAAGGTTTCTCTAAAAAGAGATAATATTGAAAACTGTTCATTAACTCTTTGGAAATCGGTGTTTCCTCTTTTCTTAAATGTAAAACCATTTCTCTTGGGAATACTTAGTTCCCACATATCATTTTAAATAAAATGAACTCAACTCTTACTCTTCCTCAACTCAATGCTCAAGTTTTAAAACAAGTTTCAAACAATTTGTAAAAAGACTTCTTAAAATGACTCGAAGAACTCTCAAGAGTTGACTCTTAGCTCTACCTTGAATTTGAATTATGAATTCAAGGTTATGATTCACATTGTGAATGATTTCTTTATGTTTAGAAGTAAATTAGAGTAGTTAGAATCAATAGGGAGTGAAGGTACACTTTAAGAGAACTTAGACGGGTAAAACGATGGAAAACGGGTGGGGGAAGACGATCCGGGCGCACTGCTAGCGTGGGGCGCCAGCCCCTAAAATTCAAAGACCCATTACTGGCGCTCTGCTGGCACGCCCTGCCAGCCCTGCTGGCGCATCCATAGCTTGCCACACCACCATTCCCCCAGAAAATTCAGACAAATATTCTACTCATTTTCTGACCTTAATTCGACTAGAATCTAATGGTTTCTTCCCAATCACTTAGAATCAAATAATCAACATATGTACATGATAATCTACTCGAAACAACCCTCAAAACACTAACACTTATCTCAAGAACTCATCGAAATCCCAACAATCAAAATTATGAAAGGTATTTCAAGAAAACTCAACAAGAACTCAAATCCTTCAACTTTAAGAACTAATTTGCGCTGAAAATAACATGATTGACATGTGGGTGAATGAACCCAATACAATGAGAACTCACATACCTATTAGGTATTAAATCCTTGGCGAAACAACCTTCGATTCGTAAGAAAACTTGAAGAACGTCTTGAGTTTTCTCCCTTTCTCCTCTTCTTGAACTTCTCTCAAAACCCTAGCTTAAATTAGGATTTGTAAAACTGAACCAAATCATTTGACCCAAAACTCATAACCTACGCCTAACTTGCAAAATTTTAGATTTTGCTAATTCTAATTTAGTTCCTTCTATTTTTAGCTCTTTCAAATACCGAGGTGCTACAATATCTCCCCCTTGGGAAATTTGTCCTCGAATGAGATTACTCTAAGTAGACTAAGGGTGGTAACTGTAACACCCCACTATTTGAAAGAGCTAGAATTAGAAAGAACCATTTTTGGTAAGAATGAAAATCTAAAATTTGGCAAAGTTATGTTAAGTATGAGGCTGGGTCAACTTCAAACGACTATAACTCTCAGTACAAGATGAGTTAGGTGTTCCATAAGATATCAAATGAAAGGTCTTTGAATTATATTTCCAAATCCATCGAGATTGCTAATTTTTGAGCTTGTATGAGGGAGATATGCCCATTTGAAGTTGGTCTATTTGAATAAGGAAAGTCAACCGGATTTTGGAGGGGTATATTGGTCTTTTCAGTACCCAATTAATTTAATTCATTTTAAGTGATTAAATTGGGGTCTAAACTGATTTGGTTCAGTTTACGCTTTACAAAATTACGCTAGGGCTTTGAGAAAAGAGAAAAGAGGAGAAAAGAGGAGAAAGAGCCAAAGTTCGTCGCGTTCTTGAGTTTCACTTGCGGATGTCGCCAAGGGTTAATCCCTATGAGGTATGTGAGATAACATAGTGTTGGGTTCATTCACCCACGCGCCAATCAAGATTTAATTCAGCGTTTTTATGTTCTTGAAGTAGAGAAATTGAGTTCTTGATGGATTTTGTTGAAGTTTCTATTAGGATCTTGTTGAGTTCTTGAGAAGTTCTTGAGTTAATTTCATGAGATTTAAGGTTAATTTTTAGTAGATTCTTGTATACTTTGGTTGGGTATTCAAATCTAAGTGTCCGGGGAAGAAACCAATCGAATCTAGATGAATTAGGGTCGAAAAAACGAACAAGAAAATTCGTCAAAATTTCTAGGAAAAGGGGTGGGGCACCGCGCCACTCATTGCCCCCCACATCAGTCTCTGAAGTTTGGGCTCTGGGGCGCCACGCCACTCAGTACGCCCCAACCCAAGTTCTGTAGTTTTGGGTCTGGCGCCCTGCGCTACTCAGTACGCCAGGGTTGCCAGGTCCTATACCCTTTCCCACTTATTTCCATTCGAGTTCCCTTGAATTGTACCTATGTTTTCTAGATGATTTCTACACTCTAAGGTACGTCTAAACATCGTGAGCTCATCCATAAACATGAATCATAATCTTGAATCCATAAATTCAAATTCAAGGAAAGTTAAGAGCCAAGTCTAGAGAGTTCTTAGAGTCTTTTCAAAAGTCTTTTGCAAATGCTTTAAACTTCTTTTAAGACTTGAGTTTTGAGTTGAGTAAAGAGTAACAAATGAAGTTTATTTTCTTCAAAAGAGTATATGGGAACTATGTATTCCCAAAGAGTAAATGTTTTCACATTTAAACAAGAATGGAAACACTGATTTCCAAAAGAACCTCTGAGCTAGTTTTGAGTAAAGAGTAAATGTTTTCACATTTCAGCAAGAGAGGAAACACGGATTTCCAAGAGAACCCTTGGGCTAGTTTTGAGTAACTATCTCAAACCAAAGAAAAATTTATGTTTTTAAACATATGAGCTAGTTACATTTTGGGAGAATTATTGCATACCAATTTGGGGATGAGCTTGAGTTTAGATAATTCATAGTCTCCATAAATCATGTAGCCAACATGGGTAGAAAAGGGTCATACTTTATAGATAATTCCTTAGTGATTTTTATCATAGACTAGTGGATCCACTTAGTAGCTAGGTTCTATACCCCCAACAAGGTATATAACGGCCCTAGCAGCGTGAGGCAAGACGATGTATGATCACATAGCTTATAGTGATGATTGTCGGTTAGAGAAACTCCCACAAAGATATTTTGTATTCTTATATATACATAGTTATTTTTATTTTCATATACAAGTAGAGTTTAAATGGTATCCTTGCATACAAACTGAGTTAATATTGTGTTTTTAATACACAGAGTTGTTATCCACATGTTTTAAAAGATTTTTTTTATATTGAATTTATATTACTTCTTTATATTGAAATGAGTTGAGTTGAGTTGAGTTGAGACTGGGTATGTTCTTTCAGTTCCCTTTCAAGCTTATGT
Source organism: Solanum acaule (assembly GCA_036250505.1). Classification (NCBI taxonomy): domain Eukaryota; kingdom Viridiplantae; phylum Streptophyta; class Magnoliopsida; order Solanales; family Solanaceae; genus Solanum; species Solanum acaule. The sequence continues at coordinate 8,543 of JAJOOR010015556.1, read as the reverse complement.
CTTGCTTTAGAATTCCCCTCGCATGCTCGTACATTCAAAGTACTGATGCTAGTTGACCTGCATCTTTTTATGATGCAAATACAGGTAACCAGGATCTGCATCCAGTGCATTGTTGATCCAGTTGAGCTTCAAAGTTGTTGGTGAGCCTCCCTGCTTCTGGAGGATCCCCTTTTTATTGTTTTCAGTATTCTAGTTCTTTAGGATGTTGTGGGTCTTGTCCCGATGTCCATCTAAGTTGTTAGAGGCTTCATAGACAGTTAGTTATTGTTAGTTCATTAGTCTTTTCATTTTCCATTCAGTTATGTTGAGACTTGAGTTTCCAATTTAGCTAGTGAATATTTATTTTTAAAACTTTATGAAAGAAGTGATATAGTTCCTAAGTGTCGCAGCCTCCTAATTATAGATGTGTCGCGCTTCACACCGATAACTAGGACTCTACGGACATGACTTCATAGACTCCCTAGGACTCTTGAACTCTGGGCTCTGATACCAAGTTTGTAACGCCACGAACCTATACCCTGGGAGGGACTGACACTCGAGAACCATTGTTTGCCATAAGCGAACCCTTGGTCTGAAATGTTTCTTCTATTCGTGCTTGCGTGTGTCTTTCAGATCATGCCTCCACGAAGAGCTGTCAGAGGTTATCCCGCTAGGAGGAATGCTGAACCACAGGAACAAGGGATACCTAATGCACCTGAAGTGAAACCCCAAGGAGAGGTCACCAATGTTAAGATCAGGGAAGTTATCCGGATGTTGAGACAAGCTGTGACCAATCAAGTTTGACAGAGAGAGAATCGACAGGAAGTGGTTGATACTTCTAGGATCTATTAATTTTTAAGGATGAATCCTCCAAGCTTCACTGGTTCAAGTGTCACTGAGGATCTAGAAAACTTTGTTGAAGAACTTCAGAAGGTTTTTGAGATTATACACATTGCTGATGCTGAGAGGGTAGAACTAGCTGCATACCAAATGAAAGGTGTCACTAGAATCTAGTTTGATCAATGGAAAAAGAATAAGGCTGAAGGTGTACTACTTGTGAGTTGGGCGATGTTTGAGGAGGCCTTCTTGGGGCATTTCTTTCCCCGTGAACTGAGAGAAGCAAAGGTACGATAATTCCTTACTCTTAAGCAGGAATCTATGAGTATTTATGAGTACAGTCTGAAGTTCACCCAACTTTCCCGCTATTCCTAGAGATGGTTGCTGACATTAGACTCATGATGAGTTTGTTCGTTGTTGGGTTGTTTAGTCTGTCAAGTAAGGAAGGCAAGGCAACTATGCTGATAGGAGATATAGACATAGCAAGGTTAATGATACATGTGCAACAGGTTGAGGAAGAGAAGCTAAGAGATAGGGAAGAGTTCCAAAACAAGAGAGCTAAGATAGAGAATGAGTCCGGACAGCAGAAGGGTAATGCCAACCGGTCATCTTTCCAACAGAAACAAAAGGGACCTACTCCATCATCTACTAGTGCACCTGCACCAAGGAACAGAGGTGAATTCCACAATCAGAATTCACAAAATTTCAGAGCTAGACCTGTGCAGTCTCAAGGTAGTGTGGCACGAGGATGTAATGAGACTCTTGCATATGCTAAGTATGGTAGGACCCACTCAGGGGTGTGTCGTGATGGCTCCACTGGTTTCTTCAAGTGTGATCAGAACGGTCATTTTATGAAAGGGTGTCCTAAGAACAGACAAGGTAATGGTAATGGCGGCAATAGGGCCTAATCTTCTTTAGTTGCCCCACCAGACAGAGCCGCATCTAGAGGAGCTACTACTTTAGGGGAAAGCGGAGGAGGAAATCGTATGTACACTATCACTAGTCGCCAAGAGCAAGAAGATTCGCCAGATGTTGTCACTGGTATGATCCAAGTATTTAATTTTGATGTTTATGCTTTGCTAGATCTAGGAGCGAGTCTATCTTTTGTGACTCCTTATGTTGCGATGAATTTTGATGTTCTTCCTGAGAATCTTCTTGAACCCTTCGGTGTTTCTACACCTATTGGTGAGTCTATTCTAGCTGAGAGAGTCTATCATGATTGTACCATTTCCGTCAATCACAAGAGCACCATTGCTGATTTAGTTGAGTTAGACATGGTAGATTTTGATATCATTCTAGGTATGGACTGACTTCATGCCTGTTATGCCTCAATAGATTGTAGAACTCGAGTTGTTAAGTTCCAGTGTCCTAACAAGCCAGTTAGAGTGGAAGAGTAGTTCAGCAGTGCCTAAGGGTCGTTTTATTTTGTACCTTAAGGCGAGAAAGTTGGTTTCTAAGGGGTGTGTCTATCGCTTAGTCTGAGTTAATGACTCTAGTGTTGAGACACCTTCTATTTAGTAGTAAAAGAGTTTCCAGAAGTCTTTCCTGATGATCTACCTGGAGTCCCTCCTGAGAGAGAAATAAACTTCGGTATAGATATTCTTCCTAATACTCATCCTATGTCTATTCCGCCATATAGGATGGCACCAACAGAGTTGAAAGAGTTAAAATAGCAGTTAAAAGATCTCCTTGAGAAAGTTTATTCGACCAAGTGTCTCACCTTGGGGCACTCCGATCTTATTTGTGAGGAAGAAAGATAGTTCTCTTAGAATGTGTATAGATTATCGTCAGTTGAACGAGGTTACTATCAACAATAAGTATGCTCTTCTGAGAATTGATGATCTATTCGATCAACTTCAGGGTGCCACTTGTTTTTCTAAGATAGACCTCAGATCTGGCTATCATCAGTTGAGAGTAAGAGAAAGTGATATCTCTAAGACAACTTTCAGGACCCGCTATGGTCACTATGAATTCCTAGTTATGTCCTTTGCTTTGACCAATGCTCCTGCAGCATTCGTGGACCTTATGAACAGAGTATTCAAGCCTTATTTAGATATGTTTGTTATTGTATTCATTGATGACATTCTAATCTATTTGAGGAATGAGGAAGATCATGCTAGTCATCTCAGAATAATCCTACAAACTCTCAAGGATAAGGAGTTATATGCTAAGTTTTCTAAGTGTGAATTTTGGCTTGAGTCTGTGGCATTCTTAGGCCATATTGTTTCCAGTGATGGAATTAGAGTTGATACTCAGAAAATAGAGGCAGTGCAGAATTGGCCTAGACCCATATCTCCAATAGATATTAGGAGTTTCTTGGGTTTGGCTGGATATTATAAAAGGTTTGTCAAGGGGTTCTAATCCATTTCGTCCCCTTTGACCAAGTTGACTCAGAAAACAGTTAAGTTTCAATGGTCTGAAGCTTGTGAGAAAAGCTTTCAGGAATTGAAAAACTGCTTGACTACTGCTCCAAAATTGACCTTACCAAAGGGTATGCAAGGTTTTGTTGTGTATTGTGATGTGTCCAGAGTTGGCTTGGGTTGTGTGTTGATGCAGAATGGCAAAGTTATAGCTTATGCCTCCAGGCAACTTAATGTTCATGAAAAGAATTACCCCACCCATGATCTAGGGTTGGCCATCGTAGTATTTTCTTTGAAAACATTGCGTCACTATCTGTATGGTGTTCATGTGGATGTGTTCACCGATCACAAGAGCCTTCAGTATGTGTTTAATCAGAAAGAGCTTAATCTCAAACATAAGAGGTGGTTGTAGTTACTCAAGGATTATGACATGAGTATTCTCTATCACCCAGGTAAGGCTAATGTTGTTGCTGATGCCTTGAGCAGGTTGTCTATGGGTAGTACTTCTCACTTTGAGGAAGATAAGAAAGAGTTAGCTAAAGATATGCACAAACTTGCATGATTAGGAGTTCGTTTAATGGATTCCAATAAAGGGGGAGTAGTGGTGATGAATGGGGCTGAATCATCATTAGTGTCAGAAGTGAAAGAGAAACACGACCAAGATCTTATTTTTTTGAATTAAAGGCAAGTGTTCATAAGCAGAAAGTAATGGCTCTTGAACAAGAGGGAGATAATTTATTGAGTTATCAAGGTAGGTTGTGTGTCCCAAGGGTGGATGAACTCCAAGAGAGGATCATGGAGGAAGTTCATAGCTCTAGATATTCTATTCATTCGGGTTCCACAAAGATGTATTGTGACTTGAGAGAAGTATATTGGTGGAGTAGTATGAAGAAGGGCATTGCAGAGTTCGTTGCTAAGTGTCCGAATTGCCAACAAGTCAAAGTAGAGCACCAAAGGCCCGGTGGTATGGCTCTGAATATAGAACTTCCATAATGGAAGTGGGAGATGATCAATATGGATTTCATTACAGGTTTACCACGGTCTTGCAGACACCATCATTCGATTTGGGTGATTGTAGATCGAATGACTAAATCAGTCATTTCTTACCGGTAAAGACTACCCATTTAGCAGATTATGCTAAGTTATATATTCAAGAGGTAGTCAGACTTCATGGAGTTCTAGTTTCGATTATATCAGATAGAGGTGCACAATTTACTGTACAATTCTGGAAGTCTTTCCAGAAAGGTTTGGGTTCGAAGGTGAACTTGAGTACTGCTTTTCATCCTCAGATAGATGGTCAAGTAGAGCGCATAATTCAGACATTAGAAGATATGTTGAGGGCTTGTGTGATTGATTTCAAAGGTAATTGAGATGATCACCTACCTCTCATAGAGTTTGCTTACAACAGTAGTTACCACTCTAGCATCCAAATGGCTCCATATGAGGCACTTTATGGGAGAAAATGCAGATCTCCTATTGGATGGTTTGAGGTTGCTGAAGTTGGGTTGATAGGACCAAACTTAGTTCATCAAGCTATGGATAAAGTGAGAGTTATTCAAGAAAGGTTGAAAACATCACACAGTCGTCAAAAATCCTACACTAATGTTAGGAGAAGGGACTTAGAGTTTGAAGTACATGATTAGGTATAGTCGAAGGTTTCACCCATGAAGGGTGTTACGAGATTTGGTAAGAAGGAGAAACTTAGTCCCCGATATATTGGTCCTTAAAGAATATCTAAAAGGATTGGTAATATAGCTTATGAGTTGGAGCTACCGCAAGAGTTAGCAGCGTTCCATCTGGTATTTCATATTTCCATGTTGAAGAAGTGTATGGGCAATCCTTCACTTATCATACCTACTGAAGATTATGGGGAGATTCCTGCTCAGATTCTAGATCGTCAGGTTCGCAAGTTGAGAACCAAGGAAGTAGCATCAATCAAAGTTCTGTCGAGAAATTAGTTTGTTGAGGAAGCTACTTGGGAAGCTGAGGAGGACATGAAGAAGAGGTACCCACATCTCTTCGAGTCCATAGAAATTCCAAATTATGGTATCAATCTATTCCTTGGCATTTTCTTTGAGTTTGCTTGTTGTATGTATATTTTGCTTGTTGGGTGTTTGAGCTTAATATTAGATGTTACACCCTTAGCCTACTAAGAGTAATCTCATCCGAGGATGAATGTTCCCAAGGGGGATATATTGTAACACCCCGCTATTTGAAAGAGCTATAATTAGAAAGAACCATTTTGGAAAGAATGAAAATGTGAAATTTGGAAAAGTTATGTTAAGTATGAGGTTGGGTGAACTTCAAACAACAATAACTCTCACTATATGATGAGTTAGGTGCGCCATACGATATCAAATGAAAGATCTTTGAATTATCTTTCCAATGCCACCAAGTTTGCTAATTTTCGAGCATGTATGAGGGAGATATGCCCTTTTGAAGTTTGTTTGTCTGAATAAGGAAAGTCAATCGGATTTTGGAGGGGTATTTTGGTCTGTTCAGTACCCAATTAATTTAATTCGTTTTTAGTGATTAAATTGGGGACTAAATTGATTTGGTTCAGTTTACGCTTTACAAATTACGCTAGGGCATGTAGAAAAGAGAAAAGAGGAGAAAGGAGGAGAAAGAGCCAAAGTTCATCGCGTTCTTGAGTTTTGCTTGCGGATTTTGCCAAGGGTTAATCCCTACGCGGTATGTGAGATCACATAGCATTGGGCTCATTCACCCACGCGCCAATCATGATTTAATTCAGCATTTATATGTTCTTGAAGTAGAGAAATTGAGTTCTTGATGGATTTTGTTGATGTTTCTATTGGGATCTTGATTGTTGAGTTCTTGAGTTAATTTCATGAGATTTAAGGTTGGTTTTTAGTAGATTCTTGTATACTTTGGTTGGGTATTCAAATATAAGTGTTTGGGGAAGAAACCAATCGAATCTAGACAAATTAGGGTAAAAAAATGAACAAGAAAATTCGTCAAAATTTCTGGGAAAAGGGGTGGGGCGCCACGCCACTCAGTGCGCCCCACATCAATGTTTGAAGTATGGGCATTGGGGTTCCGCGCCTCTCAGTGCGCCCCAACCCAGATTCTGTAGTTTTGGGTCTGGCCCCCTGCGCCACTTAGTACGCCAGGGTCGTCAGGTCCTCTACCCTTTCCCACTTCTTTCCGTTCGAGTTCCCTTGAATCATACCTATGTTTTCTAGCTGATTTCTACACTCTAAGGTACGTCTAAACATCATGAGATCATCCATAAGCATGAATCATAACCTTCAATCCATAAATTCAAATTCAAGGAAAGTTAAAAGCAAAGTCTAGAGAGTTCTTAGAGTTTTTTCAAAAGTCTTTTGCAAATGCTTTAAACTTGTTTTAAGACTTGAGTTTTGAGTTGAGTAAAGAGTAACAAATGAAGTTCATTTTCTTCAAAAGAGTTTATGGGAACTGTTTATTCCCAAAGAGTAAATGTTTTTACATTTAAACAAAAAAGGAAACACTGATTTCCAAAAGAGCCTTTGAGCTAGTTTTTGAGTAAAGTGTAAATGTTTTCACATTTAAGCGAGAGAGGAAACATTGATTTCCAAGAGAGCCCTTGATCTAGTTTTGAGTAATTATCTCAAACCATAAAAAGAGTTATGTTTTTAAACATATGAGCTAGTTACATTTTGGGAGAAGTATTGAGTACCGATTTGGGGACGATCTGGAGTTCAGATAATTCATAGTCCCCATAAACCGTGTAGCCAGCATGGGTAGAAAAAGGGTCATACTTTTTAGATGATTCCTTAGTGTTTTTTAGCATAGACTAGTGGATCCACTTAGTAGTTAGGTTCTATACCGCCGGCAAGGTATATGACGGCCTTGGCAGCGTGAGGTAAGACGTTGTATCATCACATAGCTCATAGTGATGGTTATCGGTTAGAGAAACTCCCATACAAATATTTTGTATTCTTATATATACAAAGTTATTTGTATTTTCATATACAAGCAGATTTTAAATGGTATCCATGCATACAAACTAAGTTAATATTGTATTTTCAATACACAGAGTTGTTATCCACATGTTTTAAAAGCTTTTCTTTATATTGCATTTATATTACTGCTTTATATTGAAATGATTTGATTTGAGACCACGTATGTTCTTTCAGTTCCCTTTCAAGTTTATGTCTTGCTTTAGAATTCCCCTCACATGCTCGTACATTCAATGTACTGATGCCAGTTAACCTGCATCTTTTTATGGTGCAGATACAGGTAACCAGGACTAGTATCCAGCGCATCATTGATCCAGTTGAGCTTCAGAGTTATTGATGAGCTTCCTTGCTTCCGGATGATCCCTTTTTTATTGTTTTTAGTATTCTAGTTCTTTAGGATGTCGTGGGTCTTTTCCCGATGTCCATCCTAGTTGTTAGAGGCTTCATAGACAGTTAATTATTGTTAGTTCATTAGTTTTTCATTTTCCATTCTGTTATGTTGAGGCTTGAGTTGCCACTTTGGCTAGTGAATGTTTATTTTTAAAACATTATAAGATTATCTATTGAGCTTTCAGTTTACTTTTTAGAGTACTTTTATCATGAGTAAGTCTTCCGCTGAGTAGTAAGCCAGGCCAAGGGTTCACTTGGGGCAAACAATGGTTCTCGAGTGCTAGTCCCGCCCAGGGTGTAGGATCGGGGCGTGACAATAACATCTAACACCCAGCTCAAACACTCTATATGCAAGGTAACAACACATTTCAACTAAAATAAATGCCAAGGAAATGATTAGTACCTTAATTTGGAATTTTTATGGACTCAAAGAGATGTGGTATTTCTTCTTCATATCCTCCTCAGCCTCCCAAGTAGCTTCCTCAACAAACTGATTCCTCTACAGAACCTTGACTGATGCTACCTCATTGGTTCTTGTCACGCCCCGAGCCTACACCCTGGACGTGGCCGGCACTTGAAGACCATTGTTGGCCCCCAAGCGAACCCTTGGCCTGGCTTTCTTAACTCAGCGGAAACTTAACTCAATACAATGAAAGGTCATAAAACAACCCAACTGATAAAAATCTGGCCAAAACGGCAACTCGAGACTCAAAATAGAATATTATATATATATACATAGATGAGAGACTCAAAACTAACTGACTGTCTATGAAACCTCTAAAATACTGAGATGGATGTTGGGACAGACCCCGCAACACCCTAATAAAACAAAACTAAGAACACAAAATAATTGAGTCCTCCGGAATGCAAGGAGGCTCACCACTGACTTTGGAGTGCTCAGCTGGATCAACGGCGTACTGGATGCTGATCCTAGGTACCTGCGTCTGCATCATAATAAGATGCAGGCCAACTGGCGTCAGTACATGGAATGTACGAGTATGCGAGCTGGAAAGCT
>JAJOOR010015555.1:0-44640 GCA_036250505.1 Solanum acaule | reverse complement strand
TATATTATCATCATATTTCATATTATATTAAAAGTGGAAAAATTTCAAGTTCAAAATTGGATTACGAAAATGTCGTTCACTAATTTTTTGATTAAAAAAAGTACCTTACTAACTTATAAAATTAAATAAATAATGAAAATTAAATTGAATCAAATAAATGATTAGTTGTTACAACTTATCATTCTCCACTTTCTAATTAGGTTAAATTGTTAGTCCTTTTAGCTTCGAAGCCCCTGAAATATTGAATAATTCTTTTGTCTTTCAAGCAAATATTATATCAAGAACATTTAAGTATAAAAATATAAATATACATTTTATAAATATGATAAATAAAAAAAGGTAAAATACAAACAAATAGAAAATGGGAGTTGTATGGCCACATTATATGAAAAGGAAAATCATTCTTTCATATTCATTTGAAATGAATTCCTCTTTTATTGCTTATGAAAAAATGTTTTTTCTTTTAAGTTTTCCAATACATTTCTATAATAACTCCTTATATTCTTCATTCTTCATCTATCAGCAAAAAATAAGAGGTAAATTAGTTAATAATTTTTTGGTTCCATTTCGTCAACACAACCATATCCATCTACAAAATCACGTAAAATTATCTTCTTATCTCTATTACTCTCGCATTCACTCACAAATTTTGATGTACACAATTTATTCCTTTATAAATTGGATATAAAATGTTAGTCCACTACACTTTTTTATTTAATCATTTTATAATTCTTATTTCATTTTTTATTTATCGGTTATTGTTACTTATTCCGATAAATATATTAACCTTTTTCATTTTGCATGCATATGATGATATCTATATTTTATTGATTTTTAAGTTAGTCGATTGATATTACAATTATTTTCTATACATGAGTTAAGCCCAGGGGCGGAGACAACAGTGTGTCGGGGGGATCACCCGAACCCCCTTCGGCAAAAAATCTTACTATTTATACATGGTTAATTTTTTTATATATATATATAGTAGATGTCGAACCCTCTTTGATTAGTTTGTATGCTTACCTTATCAAATTTTGAACCCCTTATTAAAAGTCCTAGCTCCGCCAGTTACTTAAGCCTATATAAATTTTATACAATTAGAGGTCAAACGTGCAAGGCACGTTCCCAGAACTAGTATTACTAAAAGTGGAAAGCTCCAACCTTCAAATTTTGATTGACATTTTGCCCCTCCACTAAATTATTGTCTCTTCTTAATCATCACACAAACATCTGCTCTTGCAATAGACTACAATATGTAGATTGCAAGAAGGTAGTGTTTCATACACCTTCATAATTGTTGAGTTCGGAGCCAAAAGAGTCCTTTTCTAAAACTAAACAAAGGAACACTTACTTTTCTATTTAACCAAAATGGACAAATTGCCTAAAGTTGCTAGTTTTGCCTTTAATATTAACTGACGGCAAAAGACCGTCATCCAATAATTTTATTTAAAAGTCGCTTATCTTTAAGCATTTTCCTTCATCATTTTTCTTGAAGTAGCACCAAATTGAACGATTTGGTTAATTTTTATATTTTTTTAAAAAACCAATTGCTCGCAGTTGAGTGATTTAGTTAACTTTTATTTATTTTTTAAAGTTGCTCCAAGTGAAAAAAAAACAATTTTAAATTAACTTTTCAAAAAAAAATTATTTAAAAAAAAGATATATTCATGTAGGGTATATTTGATCTTTCTCACACATTTTTTTTTACTTTTTCGATTGAACAACTAATTTGAATTTATTATTTTGATAGTCAAAATTATTTTTTCACTAAATATCTTGTAAAATCTGTAATATATAACCCTTTTTTTTTACAGATACAAAATATAAATTACAATATATCCAAAAAAATTTGTTTTGAATATTCTCCTTACTATTTTTTTCATTCACGATTCTTTTTTTATCATATTTTTATATTAAAGAATAAAATAAAAAATAAAATAAGAATAATAAACTCATATAATGATAATCAATGAAGTCAAAAAATGTGTGAAAACGGTCATATATACACCAACAAGATTATTTTAAAAAAAAATATAATCACTTTAGTTAGATAAACAGGTATATGTGAGCCACTTTTGTAACGGTGAGAGTATGTGTATCACGACCCGAGCCTACAACGGTGAGAGTATATGATATGAAATAGATTGATAATTTTATATCATTAAATTTAGAGTAAAATTTATATAACATGTTATTATTCTTGCATGCTTTAAAGTGTCGTTAAAGTACGAAGCTTAATATTCTATGCTATGTAGTTAATAATATTTTGATGAAATTTAGTTCTAATAAAATAAGTTACCTTCCCACTTTGTATATTTAATAAAATTGTATTTATTGTATTTTTTTTAAGAAGAATAAAAATAAAAATAAAAGAAATCAAATCTACAAATTTCTTTGCATTTCTTTTAATGTGAAACCTTAAGAAGAATAGGTTTATGTTGTTCTTTCTTATTTGAAAAAAATAATTTTAATAATTTGATTTTGTTCAATTGAAGTAATAAGAACATGATTAGATCGATAATAATAGTAGGCAAATATTAGGATCCAAAGAGTATTATTAGTCTTGAAATATAAATAAATAAAATATTTTGTGGCAAGGTTCACACTAATAAAATAAGACAGTTAAAAATAAATCAAATAAAGTGGGACATATGTAAATTTATTAAGATAAAAAACATAATATATTCAAAAAATAAGTCAAGTCAAGATATAAGTCAATAAAGCGATCGTACTAGAACCATGGGACTCGAGGGGTACCTTACACCTTCTCCTCGGTCAATAGAATTCCTTATCTAGATTTCTAGTTCGGAGACCGATAAAAAATTAGAGTCAACTTCCTTTTGAATAGGGGTAAACATAAGGTGACTTGGAACACCAAAATTCAATTTCAAGTGGTGACTTTGAAATAAAATAATCCCTCTTAAAAACGTCACTTTAATTGAAAAAACACTATTTTTAAAACATCATTTTGAGAAAAAATAGGGGTGTGATAGATGGCGACTCCGCTGGGGACAGCCAGAATTCGAGCTTGACAAATATTGCCTTCTATATGACTTTATTGTTTATTTTAAAAAATAAAATCTTTTGGACATTGTGTTTGTTGGCCTAATGTGTTATTTGCTCGCTTATTTACTGCTTTGATATTTTGTAAACTATAATATAAACTTTTTTTTCTCTCGTGCACCTCTTTGAGTCTTCAATAATACGATTACGGGAATTGAGACTGCGCACCCCATTCTGTCAAGATAGGCAGTGGATCTTTGATCCATGGTGAAGGATTTTATTCATCCGTGTTTAGGATGGGGAGCACCCACGCACAAAGCTGGAAAGCGCTGCTACAGGTACGTTGCTACTCCCCAACTCAAGTTGTCCGCTCATTTTACATCCACTCTAGAAAACTTTCTCCATCAAGTTTAACCTTAGTAAAACTGAAACCAGATTATCCCTAGTAGGTTCTACTTTTTTGAATAATTTGCATTTAACTTAATGAGATTCGATATAGGAGTCAGATTTGTCTAGGATAGATATCCTAATTTTATTTGACCACCTAAATTATTTTATACACTACCTAAAAATGTATATATTTGGAAGGTCTTTGAATAATCCAAATCTATGCTGATCAATGAAATGATTTTTTTTTAAAAAAAGATTTTTACATTAAAAAATAGACATAGAAAAAAAAACAAATTACAAAAAGATTTTCTTATTTAAGAAGTTTTTTTTTTTTTCATTTTTGCATTTCTTACAAAAAGAAAAGATTATTCACTTTTAAACAAAAATCACAACAACAACAAAAAAAAAGTTTTCTTCTATTATGTATAGTTCACAAAAAGAAACTTCAAAAGTGCTTATACAACTTTAAACGAACAATATAGTTATATTTGTCAACAAATTTCTAATCTTTCAAAAAAAAAATTAAAAAAATTGTTTAACTGTCCAATCTGAACGAACTACACACACCTGATTTTCATCTCAATGAGATACGTAGGCAACTCTCTTTGGGTTCGGTGACCTCTATTCAATTTTTTTTAAAAACTCATCATCAAAAAATCAGAAAAAAAAGAAAGAAGTTGTAGTCTTTATTCAACAATTTTTTTTCTTCTTACAAAACAAAATTGTATCTTTTCAAATTCGTCACTCAAATGAAAAGTCAAAAAATATTTTTCTTTGTTTATTTTTTGTTTCGTTTTAGCATGATGTTCAAGATCAAAAATAGATTGTTTCTTAATTTTCTTTTAGTAAATCAAGAAAACAAAAGATTTTATCATAAAAGTTCAAAAAAAAAGTTTTTTGTAGTAAAAAAATAGTTATGCAAGGATCTTAATCATTTTTATCAAGCGTGTTATGTACGCAATCCAAATGAAATTGATCAATGCATCATTTTTAAAAAAAAAATAAAAAAAATAAACAATTAATCAAAAATAAATATAGTTGAGCTAGTTAGATTAAACATTAGACTTTCTGAACTCATTCTATAAATAAAAAGACTTGTGTACGCATGACATGCAACATGTGGTTATAACTGAAGAAGGTCTAACCCTAACAAGATTTATTGTCAATACACACAGTTAACTTAAAGGTGGTTGGTTTGTGGTTAAGCTGGCATCGCATCCCTACAATACAAGATCAAAAGGAAAAAAGAAAATGGCCCAAAAAGATGGAAGTGAGTCGGACAATGATGAGGTCAGAAACCAGATGGCTTCACAAGAAATAGTGTCAATAGAAGAGGTAAGGGTATTAAGACAACAAATGACAGAGATGTACGAAACTTGGATGAGTGGACAAGCTCCACCATCTTCAATTCGTGTCTATCTAAATACAAATATGTCACCCTCTATCCAAGTGTCGACAAATGATCCAATTAATCGACCTAGATTCGGCCCCTATGCTAATACATCCAACATCGCTGGAACTTTTACGGTGCACCCTTTGAGACACCTATGACGATTAATCCACTCTTCGTGCCGACTGCGCCGACAAATTGCGTCCCACAGCCAACAATGGTGCCCAAATCCAACAATGATCCTTTATCCAAAGTTTTTCATGATCATGGCTACACCCCTGAAGAGGCTCTCAAAATTCCAGGCTTTTACCTCCACACTCATCATTATAGTTCACCTATCGAAGTTGAGAAAGCTGTTAAGAATGAGGAACATGAAGAAATGACTAGAAAAATGAAGAGTTTGGAACAAAGTGTAAGAGATATGCAGGGATTAGGAGGTCACAAAGGCATTTCATTCAGTGATTTGTGCATGTTTCCCCACATTCATTTGCCTGCCGGTTTTAAAACTCCAAAATTTGAGAAATATGATGGTCATGGAGATCCTGTAACTCATTAAAAAAGATATTGTAATCAACAGAGAGGAGCTAGAAGAAAAGAAGAATTGCTTTTTTTTTTTATCATATTTTTATAATAAAGAATAAAATAAAAAATAAAAGAAGAATAATAAACTCATATAATGATAATCAATGAAGTCAAAAAATGTGTGAAAACAGTCATATATACCCCAACATGATTTTATTTAAAAAATAATAATAATCACTTTAGTTAGATAAACAGGTATATGTGAGCCACTTTTGTAACGGTGAGAGTATATGTATCACAACCCGAGCCTACAACGGTGAGAGTATATGATATGAAATAGATTGAGAATTTTATATCATTAAATTTAGAGTAAAATGTATATAACATGTAATTATTGTTGCATGCTTTAAAGTCTCATTAAAGTACGAAGCTTAATATTCTATGCTATGTAGTTAATAATATTTTGATGAAATTTAGTTCTAATAAATTAAGTTGCCTTCCCACTTTGTATATTTAATAAAATTGTGTTTTTTTTTTTAAGAAGAATAAAAATAAAAATAAAAGAAATCAAATCTACAAATTTCTTTGCATTTCTTTTAATGTGAAACCTTAAGAAGTTTTTAATTAATAGGTTTATGTTGATCTTTCTTATTTGAAAAAAATAATTTTAATAGTTTGATTTTGTTCAATTGAAATAATAAGAACATGATTAGATCGATAATAATTGTAGGCAAATATTAGGATCCAAAGAGTATAATTAGTCTGAAATATAAATAAATAAAATAATTTGTGGCAAGGTTCACACTAATAAAATAAGACAGATAAAAGTAAATCAAATAAAGTGGGACATAAGTAAATTTATTAAGATAATAAACATAATGTACTCAAAAACTAAGTCAAGTCAAGATATAAGTCAATAAAGCGACCGTTCTACAACCACGAGACTCGAGGGGTGCATTACACCTTCTCCTCAGTCAATAGAATTCCATATCCAGATTTCTAGTTCGCAGACCGATAAAAAAATAGAGTCAACTTCCTTTTGAATAGGGGTAAACATAAGGTGACTTGGAACACCAAAACTTAATTCCAAGTAGCGTCTCTGAAATAAAATAACCCCTCTTCAAAACGTCACTTTAATTGGAAAAAATCTATTTTCAAAACATCATTTTGAGGAAAAATAGGGTGTGACATTAAATACACATCCACTCATGGATTTTGCTTCATTGATCCAGGTGATCTAATTTGCATCACTATATCCTTCCAATACTACTGGACATTTGTTATAATGCGAGACATAGTTTTGAGTATGTTTTAAATACCCCAAAATTCTTTTCATTGTCATCTAATGAGTTCAATTGGGATCACTCGTTAACCGACTCAGTTTATTAATATCACATGCTATATCTGATCACGTACATTTTGTGATATGCATCATACTTCCTTATACTCTACCACAATCCAATTGTGAGTCACTTTCACCTTCATTCTTTTAAAATGCGAAGCTCGCATTTAATTGAGTCTTGACAATAGTGAAATCCAAATGTTTGAACTATTCAAGTACAGTTTCAATGCAATGAGACCGTGACTATGCTAAACATTATGGAGTTCTAAGGACTTTTATACCTAAGATCGCATCAACAACTCCAAGATCTTTCATATGAACTAGCTTTCTAGCATACGTTTAGTAGCATTTATGTCATTAGTGTTTCTACTAATGATCAACATGCCATCAATATACAAATGAACGATGACCTTGTGATTTTAATGTAAACACATTTATCACTTCCATCATTCTTAAGTCCATTTGCCAACATGATTTGGTCAAATTTCTTATGTCATTGTTTGGGTGCTTGTTTTAGTCCATAAAGTGACTTAATAAGTTCGCACACTTTCTGTTCTTTACTAGGAACCAAAAAACTGTCAGGCTGTTCTATGTGAATTTCTTCCTCTAATTCTCCATTTAAGAAAGTTTTTTTCACATTCATTTGACGAATTTGGAGGTCATATACCGCAGCTAATAATATTATTATCCGGATGAATGTAATTCTCTTTACTGACGAGTATGTGTCGACAAGATCAAGACCTTATTTTTGTCTAAATCCTTTGACAAAAAGTTTTGCTTTATATTTGTCAACAGTTCAATCGACTTTCATTTTCCTTCAAAAGATTCACTTTGAACACAAAAGTTTATTTCCTAGAGGAAGATCAACCAACTTCCAATAGGATTGCTCAAGATTGAACCAATCTCACTATTGACACCATCTTTCCAATAGGATGAGTCCACATAAGACATAGGAAATGTTACAAAATTAGATCTGAAAGTAGTAGATGTCTTTTGATACTTACTACGATCTGAATCTCTTTATTAAGTACATTCTCCTTTTGTTCTTTTCAAGGTCTTTTAGACCTTTCACTAGACTACTTAAGTCTAATTTTACAGTCCATAGTTCTTAGGTCCTATTTTAATCCTTTTAGAAATAGGAACTTGGACTTTGGCTAGACACCCCCAAACTTTGAAATATCTCAAGTTGGATTTCCTTCCTTTCCATTTCTCATGATATGAAATAGATTGTGTCCTGAAAAAACAAAATTGTTTGCTTTCTGAAAAGACAACTTTTTTTTTGTTCCCTTTTGCAGTAAGGATAATTCCTCCACACAAGTTTTGTGGTAAACCTGAACTTAGAAGTAATGCATCCATCATTTCTTTCAACGTTCGATTTTCCATTAGCTTGAGGTGAATAGGGTAGCAGTTTGATGGATAATTCCACTATTCAAACATAGTTCTGCAAAGGGAGATTTATACTCTACATCCCTATAACTTCTTATCTTTTTCCCAACTGATTTTCAACTTCAATATTATTTTGTCTAGACGTTTCTATTGATTCATCCTTACCATTCAACAAATGGACATAGTTGTTTCTAATGCAATTGTCAATGAAAGTTATGAGATACTTTTCCCACCACGAGATGGTGTTGACTTCATATCACAAATGTTAGTGTAAATAAACTTTAAGGGATTAGAATTCTGTTCAACAGATTTATAAGAATGCTCAGCATACTTAGATTCCACACAAACTTGACATTTTTATTTATTGCACTCAAAGTTAGACAAAACTTCTAAGTTGATCAGTTTTCCTTACAAAGTTTTATAATTTACATGTCCCACGTGTTCATGTCACAAACAGTTTGACTCAAGCAAGTAAGAACAAATAAAAATATAGTTTGAAAATCTATCTGCGAGGTAGCTTTTTCTCACAAATATTTGTTCCTATTTCTTACCATTTTGTGTGATACAAATATTGTTTAGAGTCATCACCTTGTCTAATGTAATTTTCAGAAGGCCCTTTCCATAACTTTCAATTTCATTGTTATAGAACTACCCATGAACAAAGTTTCATCGGGTCCAATAAAGGCAATATAATCCAAATGCTTCTTTTACAAAACATGACAAATGACTATTCACCAATATTCATGCCTCTACAAATAGTTATATTTAATAGACATCTTTTCATGAAAAATCACAACATTTTAAGTGACACTTTTTCATAAAAGAACACAATCATTTTGAACAAGTATACATATAATTTGGTAGTTTCATACTACTCATACCATATACTAGTAAAAGAGAAACTTAACGATCACAATATAAAATATACTCTAAGAATTTTGTGGGTCTAACATAATAAAAAAGTATCATCGAGTTTCATATCTTGTGCTCCAAATTTAAATTAGACACTAAGTCTAATTTTATTTTTATCATAACCAAGAACTCCCAACATTTTAAATATGATCTCAAAAATATTTTTTGAATAGTTCAAAATAATTTTTCCACATATTTTCTCAGACTATCAAAATGTCATTGGCAGCATGAAACCTCTTTTGGAAATATTATTCTACGAAAGAATTATAGTGCTTCAATTCTCTTTGACACTCTTTACATAGTATCAAAGTTCATTCCATAGAGGCACCGATTGCAGGCACAAAAACACAAACTTTAAGTCACCTATTGTACAATTTTTTCTATTTAACAATGAAGTTTGTAGAAAATCAAATGTACAACATTGACTTATTAGGTGAAGTTTTCATATTCTTCAAACCTATTGCATAGTCCATTTTATCCAAAGTAGAAAACTACAAAAGTTTTCAGTCTACAACAATCAGAAATAATCAAATTTCACATGGAGTACAAAACTACAAAAGTTTTTTTTCTCCAAATAGAATAAAACATATTCTCAAATTATCACATATAAATGCTTTTATTTTCAAATAGCCTTCCAACTATAACATTTTGACATACTATTTTATCAAACAAAAATGTGCTTCTATCATTCTGGAAACTAAAGAATTTTAAAGGCAATACTATTTGCCAAAGAAAATTCATTCAAAAACATATGGTTTGCAAATCTTTTTCCAAATATACACATGATAAATATCCAAAGAATTAACTTTTAGAAACTATTTTCCTCCTTAGATAAATAATAAGAAGGTTACCCGGTTTAATCTTTAACCGGAATACCACCAATTTTTCTAGTATATTCTCAATTCGATCTTGATAAACAAGGCACCGAATTCTGAAGAAGTAGTGCATTAATCTTCTACTTCCATGATTTGTTTCCCTCAATCAATAGAATACAAGAAATACCAACAGTATAATAATTCCTTAAGATTCTTGTTCATCTTGTATTCCTAAGATACTTAGAACAATACTTTGAAGAACTTGGTAAGAAATATCAAAGTTTAAAGATTATTTTCAAAACTAGAAAATTAAAACTAGTAGAGAAAATAGAACTAGAAACAAATTATAAACAATATATAAAATATTTTTTTCAAAGAAAGAAAATCGAGCCCACTAAATGCACAGTGTCCCCTTAAGGAAATTAGTCCCCTCAAGTACCCAAGGTTAATGGAATATATCCTCCTAGGATAGTACGATCTTACTCACCGATGTATCCGTACCTAAAACCACATTGTCAGCGAACCACTAAACAACAGTAAAGTACACTTAGAATATTAGATATAGTAGTAATAGAAAAAATCCAGAAAATTAGTTCTTTTAAAAACGAGGAAATCCCTCAATTTATTGAAAACAAAAGGTACTGTGAAAAGGTTCTTATTGTGCCTTACTGGGAAGGTCACAACCCTTTGGAAAAGTCACAATCTTTCGGAAAGGTCACAACCTTTCATAAAAGTCACAACTCTTCATAAAAGTCACAACTTTTCATAAAAGCCACAACTCTTCATAAAGTCGGAACTCTTCATTTTCCATTCCCACCATTTAAAACCCAACATGCCATTGTTGTTAAAGAAAATGCTCATTCATGCCATATTTTTAACTCCAGTTTTGCAAAACTAGTTTTACACCCACAAACAAATTTAACACTTTTCAATTAATGTTTTTGAATGAAATGTACTCTTTTACAACATGCCATTGTTGTTAAAGAAAAGGCTCATTCATACCATTTTTCTAAACTCTGGTTTTGCAAAACCATTTTTACACCCACAAACAAGCTTGACACTTTTCAATTAAAGTTTTGGATCAAATGTACTATTTTTGCTTCTTCTTCCTTAAGAACACCAAGAACACATGAAGAACATAAACTCCCAAATTTTCAACATCTTCAATTCTTCACTACATCATCTTAAATTACGGCTATATCTTTACTTTCTTTTTCATAAAAACCAAAATACTAAAATTATTTGTAGAGTTTCAAAAATTCAGCCGTATTAAAAAAATCCATAAAAAGGAAAATCAATCCCAAAATTTCAAAAAATTGCTTTTATTCATGCTTTTGTAGTTATATTTGACATTAGATTTTTGTTCCCTAGTGTTTTTTGAGTCTCTGTTTAAAATTTTAAATAATTTGAAGTTGTGGAGAAAAATCTACCATTAAAGATTGTTGAAGTTTTGAAACATTGAAGAAATTTCAAGTGTGTTTTGTTGAGTTAGGTTGAATTTGAGCTAAAAAAATATTGAGTTTTGGTATCAACCTCGGAAGAAAACTATTCTTGAAATTTGAGGTGATTTTGTTAAAAAATAAAAAATGTTTGAAATTTGTGAATTGTTAATGTTCTGAAGAAGAAACAAAAAGAGTATATTTGATCCTAAAATTCTAATTGAAAAGTGTTAAAAGTTGTTTGGTGTGTAAAAAGTGGTTTCGCAAAACCGGAGTTAAAAAAAATGGCATGGATAAGCCTTTTCTTTAATAACAATGGCATACATGAGCCAAACTTTTAACCGATGGTATAAATGAGTCTTTTCTAAAAGTTCGATGACATATTTGGGCATTTTCTTTTTAAAAAAAATATCTTTAGAGTAAGTAGGTATTATAAAGTTCTATATTAAGATACAATATTTGTTAGATACAATTTTCCTTGCTCTCATACTTCATATCAAGACACAAATAAAGTGGTAAAGAATCTCTTTGTGAGCTTGCCTATATGTTAAATTGTTTTGAAAAGATTTTCGGTTCAACTTTTATATTTGCATTAAAAGTGACTAAAATGTTGAGTTGCTTTTTGGAAACCCATCTACTCAAGATTCATTAACGATCTCTTTAAAATAAATATTACTTTATCTATGCTTGTAAAACAATTGGCTTGAAAGAAGTTGAGGCTAAAATAACAGCTATGGACTTGTCGTGTCCATTCTTCTTAACGTAGGCACGCCTATTTATTGTGGATCTATTTGTTGGGTGCTTGAATTTCACTAGGTTGTGTGCTAAAACTGTCACGCCCCGAGCCTACACCCTAGGCAGGACTGGCACTCGAGAACCATTGATGTCCCCAAGCGAACCCTTGACCTGACTTACTTACTCAGCAGAAGACGTAACTCAACATAACTGTACTTTTAAAACTAAACTGAATGCTCAAAGATAATTGATAATGTATTAAAATAACATTCACTGGCCAATGTGGCAACTCAAGTCTCAACATAATAGAATGAAAATGAAAAGATTAAAGAACTAACATCTGACTGTCTATGAAGCCTCTAACAACTGAGATGGACATCGGGATAAGACTACGACATCCTAATGAACTAAACATACTGAAAGCAATAAAAGGGATCCTCCGGAAGCAAGGAGGCTCACCAAAAACTCTAGAGCTCAACTAGAATCAACGATGCGTTAGATGCTGATTTTAGTTACATGTATCTGCATCATTAAAAGATGCATGCCAAATGATATCAGTACATTGAATGTAAGAGCATGCGAGGGGAAATCTAAAACAAGATATAAAATTGAAAGGAATTGAAAGTACAAACCTGGTCTCAACTAAATTCAACTGAACTGGACTCATTTTAATATAAAGCAATAATATAAATGCAATATAAAGAAAAGCTTTTAAAAACATAGATGACAACTCTGTGTATTTAGAAATACAATAGCAACTCTGTGTGTATGCAAAGATACAATATGAACTCTGGAATGTATATAAAAATACAATTTACTTTTGTGTATATAAGAATACAAAATACTGTTGTGGGAGTTTCTCTAACCGACAACCATCATTTCAGAGCTAATGTGATAATACAACATTTTGCCTCACGCTGCCACAACCGTCCTATACCTTGCCGAGGGTATAGAACCTGACTACTAAGTGGATCAACTAGTCTATGCTAAAAACCAGTAAGGAATCATCTAAAATGTATGACCCTTTTCTACCCATGGTGGCTACATGGTTTATGGGGGCTGGGAGTTGTCTGAACTCTCCCCTATATCGGTGCTCAATATACTCCTAAAATATAATACTATCTCTTATGTTTAAAAACATAACTTCTTTCTACTGTTTGAGATAATTGTTCAAAACTTAGCTCAAAGGCTCTTCTTGGAAATCAAAGTTTCCTCTCTTACTTAATTGTGAAAGCATTTACTCTTTACTGAAAAACTAGCTCAAAGGCTCT
Source organism: Solanum acaule (assembly GCA_036250505.1). Taxonomy (NCBI): domain Eukaryota; kingdom Viridiplantae; phylum Streptophyta; class Magnoliopsida; order Solanales; family Solanaceae; genus Solanum; species Solanum acaule. Next base: position 31,435 of record JAJOOR010015555.1, on the reverse strand, counting down.
TTTGGAAATTAAAGTTTACTCTCGTGTTTAAATGTGAAAACATTTTACTCTTTGGGAATACATAGTCCCCATATACTCTTTTGAAGAAATGAAATTCAATCTTTACTCTTTACTTAACTCATAACTCAAGGCTTAAAACAAAGTTAAAACATTTGTAAAAGACTCTTGGAAAACTCTATGAACTTATCTTGACTCTTAACTTTCCTTGAATTGAATTATGGATTCAAGGCTCATGATCTCATGTTATAGATGATTTCATGTTGGTTAGACGTACCTCAGAGTGTAGAAATCAACTAGAAAACATAGGTACATTTCAAGGGAACTCGTAAAGAATGAAGTGGGAAAGGGTAGAGGACCTTGTGTCCCTGGCGCTCTGAGTGGCGCGGGGGGCCAGATGTAAAATTACAGAACTGGGGATGGGGCGCACTGGCTGGTGCGGCACCCCAATGCCCGTACTACAGAACACTTTGTAGGGTGCTCTGGCTGGCGCGGCGCCCCACCCCTTTTCCCTAGAATTTTCTGATTTTTCTTGCTCGTTTTTCAACTCTAAACCCTCTAGATTCAATTGGTTCTTTCCCTAAACACATAGATTCGACTATATAACCAAAATATGCAAGAATCAACTCAAAACAGCATCTAATTTCATGAATTTAAATCTAGAACTTCTCAACAACTTCAACAATCAAGAACCCAATAGAAACTTCAACACATCTATCAAGAACTCAATTTCTATACTTTCAAAAACATAATTTCGCTGAATAAAATCATCATTGGCGCGTGGATGAACTAACCCAACGCTATGTGATCTCACATACCTCGTAGGGATCACCCTTTGGCGAAATCCACAAACAATTCTTCTTCTCTTTTTTCCTCTTCTTTTGTCTTCTCTCAAAACCCTAACTTTTTTTTCAATAGTGTAAACTAAATCCCATCAGTTGAGACCACAACTTAATTACCAAAAATGAATTTAATTAATTGGGTAGTAAAAAGACCATAATACCCTTCTAAAATCCGGTTTTGAGTTTCCTTATCTAGACATCCCAACTTCAAATGGGCATATCTCCCTTATATGAACTTGAAATTGATCAAACTCGGTGGAGTTGGAAAGATAATTCAAAGATCGTTCCTACAATATCTTGTAACACACCTAACTCATCATGAGCTAGGAGTTATGGTCATTTGAAGTTGACCCAAAACTCATACTTAGCTTAACTTTGTAAAACTTTCCAAATTTGATTATTTCCAAAAATGGTTTCTTTCTATTTTCTAGTTCTTTCTAGTTGCGGTATGTTACAATATCTCACACTAGGGAACATTCGTCCTCGAATGAGATTATTCTTAGCAGGCTAAAGCGTAACATCTAAAATCTAGCTCAAACACCCAACAAGCAAAATGTAAATAAAACATGCCAACTTAAAATAAATGCCAAGAAAAGGATTAGTACCTTAATTTGGAACTTCTCCGAATTCGAAGAGATGTGGGTATTTTTTCTTCGTAGCCTCCTCAGCTTCCCAAGTGGCTTCCTCAACAAACAGATTTCTCCATAGAACATTAACTGATGCTACATCTTTTGTTCTCAACTTACGAACTTGGCAATCTAGAATCTGAATAGGAATCTCCACATAGGATAAGCTATCCTTGATACCAATATCTTCAGTTGGTATGATTAATGAAGGATCGCCCATACACTTTTTAAGCATTGAGATGTGGAACACCGGATGAACTGTTGCTAAATCTTGTGGTAGCTCCAACTCATAAGACACATTACCAATCCTTTTGGATATTCTGTACGGGCTAATATACCGGGGACTAAGCTTCCCCTTCTTACCAAATCTCATAAAACCCTTCATTGGTGAAACTTTCAAGTATACCCAATCATCTACTTCAAACATTAACTCCCTTCTCCTAACATCAGTGTAGGATTTCTGACGATTCTGCGTTGTTTTCAACCTCTCTTGAATAACTTTCACTTTCTCCATAGCTTGATGAACTAAATCTGGTCCAATTAACCCAGCTTCACCAACTTCAAACCATCCAATAGGAGATCTGTATCTTCTCCCATAAAGAGCCTCATACGGAGCCACTTAGATTCTCGAGTGGTAACTACTGTTGTAAGCGAACTCGATGAGAGGTTGGTGATCATCCTAATTACCCTTGAAATCAATCACGCAGGCCCTTAACATATCTTCTAGAGTTTGAATGGTGCGCTATGCTTGAACATCGAAGGATGAAAAGCAGTAACTCAAGTTCACATTTGAACCCAAGCCTTTCTGAAAAGATTTCCAGAACTATGTAGTAAATTGTGCACCTCTATCTGATATAATCGAAACTGCAACCCCATGAAGTCTAACTACCTCTTGAAGATACAACTTGGCATAGTCCTCTGCTCAATGGGTAGTCTTTACCGATAAAACGTGGGTTGATTTTGTCATTCTATCAACAATCACCCAAATTGAATCATGTTGTCTGCGAGATCGTGGCAACCCAGTAACGAAATCCATATTGATCACCTCCCACTTCCATTCCGGATGTTCTATATTCTGAGCCATACCACCTAGCCTTTGGTGCTCTACTTTAACTTGTTGACAATTCAGGCATTTAGCAACGAACTCAGCAATACCTTTCTTCATATTATTCCACCACTATACTTCTCTCAAGTCGCGATATATATTTGTGGATCCCAGATGGATAGAATATCTGGAGCTATGAGCTTCCTCCATGATCCTCTCTTGGAGTTCATCCACCCTTGGTACACACAATCTACCTTGATACCTCAATACACCATCTCTCCCTTGTTCAAAAGCCAATACTTTTTGCTTATGAACGTTTGTTTTCAATTCAAGCAAAATAGGGTCTTGGTCTTGTTTTTCTTTCACTTTTGACACTAATGATGATTCATCCCCATTCATCACCACTACCCCTCCTTCTGTAGAATCCATTAGGAAAACTCCCAATCATGCAAGTCTATGCACATCTTTTACTAGTTAATTCTTCTCTTCCTCAACATTGGCAGTACTACCCATAGAAAACCTACTCAAGGCATTATCAACAACATTAGCCTTACCTGGGTGATAGGCAATACTCATGTCATAATCCTTGAGTAACTCTAACCACCTCCTTTGTTTGAGATTAAGCTCTTTCTGACTAAACACATACTGAAGACTCTTGTGATCGGTGAACGCATCTACATGAAAACCATAAAGATAGTGGCACCATATATTCAAAGTAAATACTACGGTAGCTAGCTCTAGATTATGGGTGGGGTAATTCTTCTCATGAACTTTCAACTGTCAGGAGGCATAAACTATAACTTTCTCATTCTGCATTAATGATGAGTCCACAAATTGACTCATTTAGGGCTATATTTTGATAGAATTAGTGTCCTCAAATGCATATTTTATCTAAATATCTGATGAAAACCCTTAAGTTTCAGGTATTTGAAGTTTGAGGGAAAGCATGGACACTACTTAGCCAAAAGGAACAAAAGTAGCTGAAAGATCGAAGAAATGAAGATTTGAGAATCGCAGAACCCATTCGGCGAGTTGCCAAGAGGTCTTATCCTTGACTTTTGTTCCAGTGTGCTGAGCCCTGAAGGAAAGGATCAAATTGGCGGTGAAAAGGAGCAGTCGATGTATCGCAGAGAACTTTTGTGAAGCTATACTATGTCACCCTATGATCCAAACACAACGATGCGGAAGGCTAACGCAAGACGGCTTTGAACTAGACCAAAGGGCGGATCACCGAGTTGATTGACAATTCCGACTAACTTCGCCGAGTGATCCTTCGCAGAACAGATTTTGAAAACTATAAATACTCGTTGAGAATTATTATTCTAGTATCGAATTTTTTGCTTTCAATAGTAATTTTTCAGACTTGGCTTCTATTTTTGAGTTCTAAGTTTGGAGAGAGTTTTGAAGAACTTGAAGATTCAAAAGGTTTCAACTCTAAGAAATTGGACTTGGGTCTTGTGGATTCTTCACTCTTGGCTTGTTTTAAGACTTAAATCTTCATACCCATTTCAATTAAAACTCATATTGGTATAAATTTCTATCTCTTTTACGTGTCTAGCTAAAACCCCGATTATTGGGGTGTGATTTTGTGAATATGGGCTAGATTATCTGTTTGGTTTTTGCTTGTTGATGATTTATTTGTTGTTTAGATGTGATTTCGTTTAGTAGTTGCGGTGGAACTTAATGAAATTGTAGTTGCAAATACGATTTCATCTTTGTGTTTTCGGCTTGCTCAAGAGAGAGGTCGTAAAACTAAGACTACTAAATTGATGGCCAATGGGAGTGGGTCGACATGAGGTTCTGCTCGAGAGAGTCAACCCTAGTCCTTCTCCCACACACTCAGCTAGAGAGAGTGAGTGGGATAAGGCGGAGTCTATTCTTCATGCGGCAAGTGGGCGTCCGAGAGGAACCCATTTGATTTGGGGTAAGTTGCTCGAGAGAGAATTTATCCCCACTATAGTCTAGCCTAGTCAGAAATACTCAATAGATTTATTGTCAAAAGTTTGTGCCCAATAGTTTAGTTTTTCCAGTATTCCTATCACATTCCAAGATCCCCATCTTCTTGATTAGTACCCTTTGCATTTTTGCTGAGTTTTACTTACTTGTGACAAACCCCAATCGTTAATTGACACTCTTGTGTCACCCTTTAAAGTTAACATGTTTATATTAGATAATGTTTTTATCTATGACTAGTCAGAACTTGATTTTATATTTCTATTAATTCTCAAGCCCACTACCTTGGGACTCGACCCCAACCCTTGGTTGGGTTACTATACTATTGTACGATCGTAGAAACTTACATTGGAAGTTGTGTCTTGATTATGCAAACATAAAAATGGCGCCGCTGCCGGGGAGTGGTGTTATTTGAGAATTCTTAGTTTAGTAAAATTTTTGTTTTTCTTAATTGTAGTTCACTTACTTTACTTTTCGTTTCATTTTGCTTGTTTGTTTATTGAAGCAGAAACATGGATATGAAGGATCGTTATGGGTGTCACACAGATCACCCCCTCTTGAAACTGTTGAACCATAGGGACAACCTCCTAACGTTCAAACAGGTAGGGGATGAAACCATTTAGGAAATGTGGCTGAAGTTTCAAGCAGTGCTAGAACTATGCCCATCTCATGGGATGACCGACAAAGCGCTACTGGAATGCTTCTTTAGGGGTCTTGGACCCGAAAATAGAAGTATCACCGATCAACTTCTCATGGGTGGTATGCTATACCAGCCCTATGAGGTAGTAGCAAATCTCCTTGATGGCATGGTTGAAACCAACAAGGAAGCCCAAAAGAAACATGAGTGGGACACACTAGTAGCTCAAGTAGACATTCTATCCAAACGAGTCATGAAGTTGGAAGCACAAGCCACGGAAAAGGACATGCGCTTCTCCTTACAAGAGTGTAAAATTGGGAAGAAGCATGGGAGTGTGAAAAATGATGAAGTTCTCTCACTCATTCAACAGAAAATTGAAGCATAAGATAAGGTGCTGAATGTGATGAAAGAGAACATCGAAATGCTAAATGAAACGTCAACCTCTAACTCCATGACAATTCAGCTGCAAGATGCCCAAATAGGCCATTTGATATCAGGTCGATATCCACCATTTGCCGAGGATTCACCTAGTTACACCATGGACGACTCTGAGGATGAGAACTAGGCGTTAACTTGCGTCATGCCACGACGTTAACTAAGACACTGTTTGGGAGGCAACCCAAAACCCTCTACTGCTTTATGTTGCTTTGATAAAATAATGGTGTGTTAATTGTACAGGAAGAAGTGTGGGAAGCATTTGGATAGAAAGAGATTGGCAAGGGAAATGTCAGTTGGCAAGTCGCCAAAGTATTACATGACCCGATTTACACCGCCGTTTGATCCAACCCAGCTTGGGTTTGGGGTTTGTAAAACTCGGTAGTCCCAAAGAAATGATTGGCGAGTCGTCGATCAACTCGGTGACCCCGATTTGTATCGCCGTTTGGATCCCCACAGTAATTGGGAGATTCTGTAAAACTCGGTGAGGAAGGTGATTGCTCGGCATGAAGCCGAATGGTTCGGCGCTCACGACTAATGTCACCGAGTGGGCAAGAACTGGACGGTGTTTCAAGCCAAAGGTTTAAAAGTTTCAATATCCTATGCTCTCCCTCATTTTCAGACTTTACAAACTCATACCTAGTTTGACTCTCAATATCGTTGCATCTCTGTTATATTTTGGTTGATTTGTGCTCAAATTTGGATTACCTTGCCGCCTAGCATTTCAATCATTTCGTAGTTAGCGCAAAAGCTCAGTTTTCTATGCCCTGAATTTATTTTATTAAACTTTATGCTCATTTGCAATAACCAGATCTTGTTGAAAGTATTCTGACCCTGTCAGATAGGACTAGATTGTTTACACGCATACTTTAAATTGACAATCTTGCTCGAGTAGTTGTAACTATTGAATTCCAGTGACCCAGAACTACTGGGAAAGGCAAGGGCAAGAGGCCCACTCTTGTCAATAAAACCATTACCTTAGACCTTGATACTCTTTCATAGGATAACGGATTTTTCAGAGAGGTATATGTCTTTCTGGCAGACTCACACTCAACAGACCTTGGTGAATCTGGAACTGCGGTTCCCCCTAAGGTGCCCTCGGGCACTGATGCCCAAACTCAGGGTGAGTAATCAGGCACTGAGGCCCCGACAGATGGAGAGACCACATAGACATAATTTCTCTTTACCTCCCTTTCTGTCCTTCTCTGTTTTACATTTTGGATTTCGTGTTAATTGCATTTGGGGAAAAATTACTTTCATTTGTGGTGGGGTGAGGCCCACCATTGTGTGCTATTGATGTTCGTATTTTGTTTATATTTGGGCTTTGTGTGTAAATTGTGTTAAATACTGCTTTCTGTGGATGTTTGAGCTTGTTGCTCCTTTTATTTTAAATTGCAAAATGATTTTGACCCGTCTGAATATTTTTGCCACCTCTCGTGTGTTGAATGTGGCTGTTCTTTGCAAAATTTAAGTCTCGGTTCCAATCAATACCGATGACTTGAATAATGCTCTCAATCGAACAAACATGAATGCACGGCTACGATAAAGCCAAATGAAGTTGCATAGACAATATGTGAACTCTTTGCATCTCGTTATGACTAACCTACTATCAAAATGAGTCTCTTGTGATGATCATTGCACACTAGCGAAAGTGTGGAGTCTTGTTTGACTGTAGTGTCAATGCCTAGTGTGATGAGCTTACTTTGAACCATGCATGATAGATCCTAGAATTTGCCCCATTGGTCCGTTCAACTAAGTGGTGCTATCTCTTGATATGATCTTAGGCAACTTCTAAGATTGTGAAGCAATTTGACGTATACCTCTTTATGGCCTAACTTGTGAGCATGTGTGAACCTCTTTTGAACACCCCTTGAGCCTTACCTTCCTTTGGAAGAAACTTGATGTAAACTAGACCTTTCTTTATCCATCACCCATAATCCTCATGAAGTTGTGGTTAGTTGAATAGCCAACTTAGGCCAAAAGCCTAAGTTGAGGGTGTGGTGAAAAGATAAGGGCAAGTCAAGAAGTGTAAGGAAAGCCTCCTCTTACCCATGGTTTTGAGAAAAATGGAACCCCTCCATATAAAAAAAAAGAGAAAAGAGAAAAAAAAGAATGAAAAAGAAAGTTGTGGAATAAAGTACAAAAGAAATGGGGTTCCCAAACAATCCATGGAAAGTGAATAATAGGATGACTTATGAGCACTAAAGAGAATACTGACGGAAAAGGAAAGGAAGTGTTGTGAGCACCACATTTCATGAGGATGAAAGTCACTAAGCCTAAATGACCATACCTTTGCACTCAGCCCCATTGCAAGCCGTGAAAAGATGTTTTTGATCTTGAGTGAGCCGAAACAAATGTTGATCGGAAAATATGGGAAAACCTATGGGTGAAAGCATGCATTGTGTTTTTCTTTGTGAGTGTGAGCGTTGCATCTAATTCCAAAGCTTTAAACTGTGAATCATTGTGTGAATATGGAATCATTCCTTGTATGAGGGCATTTGAACACTTTGGTTGAGTTTGAACTTGCACTTGAAGCAAGTATTGTGAGCATGAGATTCTTTGATATTGGTGAGTCACAACTTGAATCTTTGAGTGCACATTTGATCTTTGCATAAGTAAATTGAGTCTTTTTGTGTGCATTCATGATTGAGTCTTGTGTAGCACTATTCGAAACACCCTTTTTGAACGGCTGAACTTGAGTTTGCTTGAGGACAAGCAAAAGTTTAAGTTGGAGGTGTTGAGGAGTCCATAAATTTGACTCATTTAGGGCTATATTTTGATAGAATTAGTGTCCTCAAATGCATATTTTATCTCAAGTTTGAGGAAAAGCATGGACACTACTTAGCAAAAAGGAACAAAAGTAGCTAAAAGATTGAAGAAATGAAGATCTCATAATCGCCGAACCCATTCGGTGAGTCGCCAAAAGGTCTTATCCTCGCCTTTTGTTCCGGTGTGCTAAGCCCTGAAGGAAATGATCAAATCGGCGGTGAAAAGGAGCAGTTTCGCGAAGCTGCACTATGTCTCCCAATGATCCAAACACGATGATGCGGAAGGCTGACGCAAGACGGCGATGAACTAGACAAAAGGGCAGATCGCCAACTTGATTGGCGATTTCGACTAACTTCAACGAGTGATCCTTCACAACACAGATTTTTGAAAACTATAAATACTCGTTGAGAATTATTATTCTAGTATCAATTTTTTTGCTTTTAATAGTAATTTTTCAGACTTGGCTTCTATTTTTGAGTTCTAAGTTTGGAGATGGTTTTGAAGAACTTGAAGATTCAAAGGGTTTCAACTCCAACAAATTGGACTTGGGTCTTGTGCATTCTTCACTCTTAGCTTGTTTTAAGACTTAAATCTTCATACCCATTTCAATGAAAACTCATATTGGTATAAATTTCTGTCTCATTTAGATGTCTAGCTAAAACCCCGATTCTTGTGGTGTGATTTTGTGAAAATGAGTTAGATAAGGCAGATACAAATGTTGAAAGAACTTTCATTTAACTAAGCTTTCTTACTTTCAACTTTCAGTACATATTTTGCTTTCCTCGCTAGGAGGCTTTAGGTAATGCAACGACCTCAGTCATGTTGGGTCTTGCTTGTTGATGATTTATTTGTTGTTTAGATGTGATTTCGTTTAGTAGTTGTGGTGGAACTTAATAAAATTGTAGTTGCAAATACGATTTCACCTTTGTGTTTTCCGCTTGCTCGAGAGAGAGGTTGTAAAACTAAGACTACTAAATTGATGGCCGGTGGGAGTGGGTCGACATGAGGTTCAGCTCGAGAGAGTGAACCCTAGTCCTTCTCCCACATACTCAGCTCGAGATAGTGAGTGGGCTAAGGTGGAGGCTGTTCTTCATGCGGCAAGTGGGTGTCCGAGAGGAACCCATTTGATTCGAGGTAAGTTGCTCGAGAGAGAATTTATCACCACTATAGTCTAGCTTAGTCACAAATACTCAACAAATTTATTGTCAAAAACATATACCCAATAGTTTAGTTTTTCCCGTATTCCTATCACATCCCAAGAACCCCATCTCCTTGATTAGTACCCTTTGTATTTTTGCTGATTTTTACTTACTTGTAACAAACCCCCCATCGTTAATTGACACTCTTGTGTCACCCTTTAAAGTTAACATGTTTATATTCGATAATGTTTTTAGCTATGACTAGTTAGAACTTGCTTTTATATTTCTATTAATTCTCAAGCCCACTCCCTTGGGACTCGACCTCAACCATTGGTTGGGTTACTATACTATTGTTCGATCGTAGACACTTGCATTGGAAGTTGTGTCTTGATTATGCAAACATCAATTAACACACAACCCAAACCATCTCTGGACGCATCACAATATACAACAAAGCCTTGCGTGCCTTCTAGTAAGGTCAATACTGGGGCAGTAGTCAAGCTTTTTTCAATTCCTGAAAGCTTTTCTCACAAGCTTCAGACCATTGAAACTTAACCGTACTCTGAGTTAACTTGGTCAAAGGGGACGAAATAGATGAGAACCCCTCTACGAACCTTCTATAATAGCCAGCCAAACCTAAGAAACTGTTAATATTGGTTGGAGATGTGGGTCTAGGCCAATTCTGCACTGCCGCTATTTTCTGTGTCAACTCTAATTCCATCACCGAAAACAACGTGGCCTAAGAATGCCACAGACTCATGCCAAAACTCACACTTAGAGAACTTGGCATACAACTCTCTATCCCTTAGAGTCTAGAGAACTATTTTGAGATGGCTAGCGTGATCTTCCTCATTCCTCGAATAGATTAGTATGTCATCAATGAACACGATAACAAACATATCTAAATAAGGCTTGAATACTCTATTCATAAGGTCCATGAATGCTACAGGCGTATTGGTTAAACTGAACGACATGACCAACAACTCATAATGACCGTAACGGGTCCTGAAATCTGTCTTCAGAATATCACATTCCCTTACCGTCAACTGATGGTAGCTTGATCTAAGGTTTATTTTAGAGAAACAGGTGGCACCCTAAAGCTGATCAAAAAGTTCATCATTTATCGGAGGAGGATACTTATTCTTGATGGTAACCTTGTTCAACTGATGGTAATCTATACATATTCTAAGGAACCATCCTTCTTCCTCACAAATAAAATAGGACACCCCATGGTGAGACACTTTGTCGAATAAACCCTTCTCAAGGAGATCTTTCAACTGCTCTTTTAAATCTTTCAATTCTATTGATGCCATCCTATATGACGGAATAGATATTGGACAAGTATCGGGAAGAATATCTATACCGAAGTCTATTTCTCTCTCAGGAGGGACTCCGAGTAGATCATTTGGAAAGACCTCTGGGAACTATTTTACTACTAAAACTGACTAAATATGAGGTATCTCAACACTAGAGTCATTAACTCAAACTAAGTGATAGACACACCCCTTGGAAACTAACTTTCTTGCCTTATGGTACGAAATAAAACGACGCTTAGGTACTGCTAAACTACTTTTCCACTCTAAGATTGGCTCATTTGGAGACTGGAACTTGACAACTCGAGTTCTACAATCAACTAAGGCATAACAAGTATGAAGTCAGTCCACACCAAGAATAACATCAAAATATACCATGTCTAACTCACTAAATCAGCAATGGTGCTCTTGTGATTGACGAAAATGGTACAATAATGACAGATTCTCTCTGCTAGAATAGACTCATCAAAAGGTGTAGAAACACTGAAGTGCTCACTAAGTTTTTCAGGAAGAATATCAAAATTCATCGCAATATAAGGAGTTACAAAGGATAAACTCACTCCTGGATCTAGCAAAGCATAAACATCAAAGTTAAAGACTTAGATCATACCAGTGACAACATATGGAGAATCCTCTTACTCTTGCCGACTAGTGATAGCATGAAGACGGTTTCCTCTTCCGCCTGCCCCTGAAGTAGCTCCTCTAGATGCGGCTTTGTCTCGTGAAGCAACTGAAGAAAACTGGGCTCTATTCCCCCTATTACCATTTCCCTGCTTGTTCTTTGGATACTCTCACATAAAATGACCATTTTGGCCACACTTGAAGCAACAAGTGGATCCACGACACATCTATGAGTAGTTCCTACAACACTTAGCACATGCATAAGGCTTACTACCCCCTTGTGCCAAACTACCCTAAGAATAGGCTGGTTTAGCTTTGAAATTCTCACTATTGTACTCACCTTTGTTCTTTGGTGCAGGTGCACTAGAAGGTGATGGAACAAGAACCTTTTGTTTCGGTTGGAAGGAAGGTTGGTTCGCGTTACTCTTTTGCTGCCCGGACTCATTCTCAGATGTCTTAGCTCTCTTTTTCTTAAACTCTTCTCTATCCCACAACTTGTCCTCCTCAACTTGTTGCACATGGATCATTATTCTTGCTATGTCCATATCCCCTATCAGCATAGTTGTCTTGCCTTCCTTGCTTGAAAGGCAAGACAACCCAGCAACGAATAAACTCATTATGCTCCCCACATCAGAAACCATCTCCGGAGCATACCGGAAAAGTTGTGTGAACTTCAAACTGTATTCATGAACGCTCAAAGAATCCTACTTAAGAGTGAGGAATTCTTGTACCTTTGCTTCTCTCAGTTCTCGGGGGAAGAAATGCCCCATGAAGGCTTCCTCAAAACAAGCCCAACTCATAAGTGGTGCACCCTCAACTCGGTTCTTCTTTCATTGAGCAACCCAAATACTAGCGACACCCTTCATTTGGTATGCAACTAGTTCTACCCTCTCAGTATCAGCAATATGCATGATCTTAAAAACCTTCTGAAGCTCTTCAATAAAAATTTCTGGATTCTCAGTAACACTTGAACCTGTGATGCTTGGTGGATTCATCCTTAAGAACTCAACGATCCTTGAAGTGTCAGCCACTTGCTGTCGATTCCCTCTCTGTTGCCCAGCTTGGTTGGACACAACTTATCTTAACATCCGCATAGCTTCACGAAATTCGGCATTGGTGACCTCTAATTAGGGTTGCAATTTTGGTTCAATAGGTACCCCTTGTTCCTGTGGTTCAACATTTCTCCTAGCCGGATGACCTTTGACAGCTCTTCGTGGATGCATGAACTGAAAGACACGCTCAAACACGAGTTAGAAGGAAACTTTATAAAGATTAACTCTATTGCACGACATTAATATGAAAGAAGTGAGATAGTTCCTAAATGTTGCAGCCTCCTAATTATAGATGTGGCGCGCTTTACACTGATAACTAGGACTTTACAAACACGACTTCATATACTCCCTAGGACTCTTGAACTTTGGGCTCTGATACCAAGTTTGTCACTCCCCGAACCTACACCCTGGGAGGGACTTACACCGAGAACCATTGCTGGCCCCAAGCGAACCCTTGGCCTGGCTTTCTTACTCAGCAAAAGACTTAACTCAACACACCTATACTTTTAAAAGTAAACTGAAAGCTCAAAGATTACTAAGAATGTATTAAAATAACATTCACTGTCCAAAGTGGCAACTCAAGTCTCAACATAATAGAATGAAAATGAAAAGACTAAAGAACTAACATCTGTTTGTCTATAAAGCCTCTAACAACTGATATGGATGTCGGGACAAGACCACAACATCCTAGTGAATTAAACATATTGAAAGCAAGAAAAGGGATCCTCCGGAAGCAGGGAGGTTCACCAACAACTCTGGAACTCAACTAGAATCAACGATGCACTAGTTGCTGATCATAGTTACTTGTATCTGCATCATTAAAAGATGCAAGCCAAATGACATAAGTACATTGAATGTACGAGCATGCAAGGGGAAATCTAAAACAAGTCATAAGCTTAAAAGGAACTGAAAGACCAAACCTGGTCTCAACTGAACTGAACTTAACTGAACTCATTTCAATATAAAGTAATAATATAAATGCAATATAAAGAAAAGCTTTTAAAAACATAGATGAAAACTCTGTGTATTTAGAAATACGATAGCAACTCTGTGTGTATGAACTTTGGAATGTATATAAAAATACAATTTACTTCTGTGTATATAAGAATAAAAAATACTGTTGTGGGACTTTCTCTAACCGACAACCATCACTTAAGAGCTATTGTGATTATACAATGTTTTTCCTCACATTGCCAGGGCCGTCCTATACCTTGCTAAGGGTATAGAACCTGACTACTAAGTGAATCCACTAGTCTATGCTAAAAAGCACTAAGGAATCATCTAAAACGTATGACCCTTTTCTACCCATGGTGGCTATATGGTTTATGGAGGCTGAGAGTTGTCTGAACTCTCCCCCATATCGGTGCTCAATTCTACTCCCAAAATATAATACTAGCTCTTATGTTTAAAAACATAACTTCTTTCTGTGGTTTGAGATAATTTCTCAAAACTTAGCTCAAAAGCTATTCTTGTAAATTAAAGTTCCCTCTCTTGCTTAATTGTGAAAGCATTTACTCTTTACTAATAAACTAGCTCAAAGGCTCTTTTAGATATCAAAGTTTCCTCTCGTGTTTAAATGTGAAAACATTTTACTCTTCGGGAATACATTGTCCCCATATACTTTTTTGAAGAAATGAACTTCAATCTATACTCTGTACTTAACTCATAACTCAAGTCTTAAAACATTTGTAAAAGACTCTTGGAAAACTCTATGAACTTCTCTTGACTTGACTCTTAACTTTCCTTGAATTGAATTATGGATTCAAGGTTCATGATCTCATGTTATGGATGATTTTATGATGTTTAGATGTACCTTATAATGTAGAAATCAACTAGAAAACATAGGTACGTTTCAGGGGAACTTGTATGGAAAGAAGTGGGAAAGGGTAGAGAACCTGGTGTCCCTGGCACTCTTAGTTGCGCGGGGCGCCAGAGGTAAAATTACAGAACTGGGGATGGGCCGCACTGGCTGGCGCGGTGACCCATAGCCCATACTAGAGAACACTTTGTGAGGCGCTAGAATTTTCCCCAAAGTTTTCCAATTTTTCTTGCTCGATTTTCAACTCTAAACCCTCTAGATTCAATTGGTTCTTTCCCCAAACACTTATATTCGACTACATAACCAAAATATGCAAGAATCTACTCAAAACGACATATAATTTTATGAATTTAGATCAAGAACTTCTCAACAACGTCAACAATCAAGAACCCAATAGAAACTTCAACAAATCCATGAAGAACTCAATTTTTATACTTTCAAGAACATAATTTTGTTGAATAAAATCATGATTGGAGTGTGGGTGAACTAACCCAATGCTATGTGATCTCACATACCTCGTAGGGATAACCCTTTGGTGAAATCCACAAGCAATACTTCTATTTTCTCCTCTTCTTTTCTCTTCCCTCAAAACCTTAACTTATTTTTCAATATAGTAAACTGAATCCCATTAGTTGAGACCCCAACTTAATTACTAAAAGCGAATTTAATTAATTGGGTAGTGAAAATACCACAATACCCTTCTAAAATCAGGTTTTGACTTTCCTTATCTATACAGCCCAACTTCAAATTGGCATATCTCCCTCATATGAACTCGAAATTGATCAAACTCGGTGGCGTTGGAAATATAATTCAATGATATTTCCAACGGTATCTTTTAGCACACCTAACTCATCCTAAGATAGGATATATGGTCATTTTAAGTTTACCCATAACTCATACTTAGGTTAACTTTGTCAAACTTTCCAAATTTGATTATTTCCATAAACGATTTGTTTCTATTTTCTAGTTCTCTCTAGTTGTGGTATGTTACAAAAATAGGTATTTGAATAGTCACTAGGTTGTGTGCTAAAATATGTATTAGGTGTCAATCATCACAAACTTGAAATACTTGGAGCTAGTCTTGTGAGTTAACTTTCTTGCACAAATTACTATACATATACTGCAAAGATTGATTTTCTTGATCTAGGAATCTTGTAGTCTAGATGATACAAAAGAAACCTCAACTAAAATCAAGTTTCCTTTTATAAATATCAATTCGGTGGATTGAAATCTAAAAATATTTAATTCCACCACCCAAACCCAAATCCACAACAAGATTACTGATTTTAGTTTTTTGAGGTTAACTTAGATATGGTACTTCTCCACGTCGTCTGTTTGAACAAACGACAACATCAGTTCATTTAATGGTCATGACTTGTCAATGAACTAGAAAGTAACTCAGAAAATCAATGAACTAAAGTAGTTGTTTGTTCAAACAGACGGCGTGAGGACGTACCAAATCTATGTTAACATCAAAAAATTGAAATCAATTATCTTTTTGTGGATTTGTGTTTGGGTAATGATATTAATGTAACACCCCACCTTTTCGAAATGGA
Organism: Solanum acaule; assembly: GCA_036250505.1. Lineage (NCBI taxonomy): Eukaryota > Viridiplantae > Streptophyta > Magnoliopsida > Solanales > Solanaceae > Solanum > Solanum acaule. Next base: position 15,631 of record JAJOOR010015555.1, on the reverse strand, counting down.
TAAAATTACTTGTATCTTCATGAAAAGACCAGGATGGTGGGTAATAAATTAAGAATGATGTGGTATGTAATATTTTAAGTGTTCAAGGGTTGTATCTCAAGTTTTGAAGTTAGGTAAGTGGCAAAATGAAAGTTCGTGAAAGTTACCGTAAGTTCCTTTTTAATTTCTCTGAAATTTGGGTCAAATGTCTTGGAGGTTTTCTCCCCAATATATAAAGAGGTAAGGGGCCCACAACCTATGAAATCAAAGGTCTACGAGTCTAGTTTCCAACGCATCAAACTGTTTGTTAATATGACTTCAGAATAGAAATATATTCGCGTTTTCGCGAGACTGCGCAAGCAGGCATGTAAGGTGGGTCCCCTAGGTCGGTGGAACTTTTTATATATCATCTTCTTCGAACTTTTTTCATTCTTCTTAGTGAAGAACCAGAAAACTCACAAAATCCACTTCTAGGATCAGCCAAGTTATAGATTTTCTTGACTTAAGTTCTTGATAGAAGTTGTTCTACGCGTTGAGCTCGTCAACATGGTATAATTTGTTTTTATCAATTTCGTAGCATATCATACTTTGGTGTTGGGACAGCAAGGGTTTGGACATATTTTAAGGTTTTGAGGTGTATTACGAACTTAAGATCAAGGTAAGACCCTTCTTTCATTTATTCTAGCTTGCAAATAGCAATTTGTGACGGAAATACATATATTTTATCGGATTACCGTGGTATCCTCAATTCTTGTGTGTTGATTATGGTCCTGCCTTGTTGTAGTATCAAGGGTGTTGATGTTAAAAGTCTTAGGTCACGTGAATTCAGTGAAAAAGGTATGTTAAGGCTATTCCCTACTTACGACATGTTTCCTTAAAGCTTTGGAGCAATGTAATTAGGTTGTTATCCTTGTTATACTTGTAGCCATTATTGTTGATTGTTGGCTGTTCGAGTTGATATAATTCTCCTTTGTCGGGATTCTTATTCAGTTAGTAGCATCCCTATGTTGGACACAACTTGGAGGCTACTTGTATAGGTTACTTATAACTAAATTGCTCGCTTTTAGCTATTGGATTGTTATTATTGTCCTTCGGGCTATTGTGGTTAACTGCAGGAATGTGATCTATGCTTAGAAAGGCTATGTTCTGCCTACGGGGCTATATGGATGCCTAAAAGAGCTATGAGTTGCCTAGGGGGATATATTGATGCCTAGAAGGGCTATGAGTTGCCTACATGCTATATTGACACCTAAAAAGGCTATGTGCTTCCAACAGGGCCATGTTGTTGCCTAAGAGGGCTATGAGTTGTCTATAAGCTATGCTGATACCTAAGAGAGCTATGTGCTACCTACGAGGCTATATTCATGCCTAAATGGGCTATGTGACTGCCTACAGGGGTAGGGGACTACCGATAGGGGTATATAGACTAATTGACACCTTTTGGGCTTATGGGGGCCTTAGTAGGTGGTCTTGTGTGCTGTTTGTACCTGCCGAGATTATGGGGGCATGGTTAGGTTGTGGTTTTATTATTTTTGATTAGTTTAGATTTAGGAGCAAGCCAGTACACTTATCGAATCTTTGATTTATTTATCGGATTATTCCAGTATATTAGGATCCTGCTCATAGTATATTGCCTTCTATACTTTGTACATAATTTCTTACTGACGCCCCATTGCCTAGGGGCGCTGCATTTATGCATACAGGTCCCAACAGATGACCTAGTAGACCTCCTCAACAGCAAGATTGACTTATATCCGGTTGGCTAGCCCTTTTCCTCCGGAGCTGCCAGAGTTTGGAAGTTTGTTAACTTTTGTTGTATATATTTTTATAGGTAGGCTGGGGCCCTGCCCCACAAATCTTTACTACTCTTAGAGGCTTGTAGACTAGTGTGTGGGCTGTATAGCTTCATTATGGCCGTGCTTTCCTAGTTTGTTGGATTGCTAAAACTTGTGAGCTATTTGATGTACTGTCTAAATATATACCTGCTTTAAGTTTTGGTATAGAGATCATGGTGGCCTTGATGGCCCAATCAGGACTTCTGTGCTAGTTGGTTATTTCTTTATTTGAACTCTTGGGAGTAGTTTTTTCGTTTATAGATCTGTTGCTAGGGGCCTTACTGGCCGAGGGCTTAGTTTTAAGCCGAGATATACTTGTTTGTTTTCTTGATTGCGTGCAGCTTTCATGCGCTAGTAGCAAATGGTTCAGCAAGGTCGGCTTGGGCATGAGTTTTGGCATTAGGAGCCAGTTGCTCCCCTTGAGTTTGGGGAGTGACAAACTTGGTATCGGAGAAACATCATATCCTAGGGAGTCTGCAAGCCACGTATAGTAGAGTCTAGTTTATAAATGTGTTTTGCACCATATTCGATAAGCAAGAAACTACCGAGCATGTAAGAATGACTATCCTTTTTTTGCTCAGCTCGTGCTATAGTGTGGTGTCTTAAGGGTTGAGGTTTCAGGCTTGTAATTGATATTTGTATGCATATAGAGATGGTTGACACTGGAAAGACCACAGCTAGCTAAAGGCTAGATATAGCTGCAGGCGAGGGTACCGACAAGGTACCCCAGGTGGAGGTAGCCCATTGTAAGACCCAGAAGGAGACATCATCTCAACCCCCCTATAGCTTCTATGTCGCTTCAGGAGCCACCAAGGGCTACAAGACCCCCGGCTCCACCAGCAATACCACATCTAGTCCCTCATATTCCATCTGATCAGGATTTCAAGAGTGCAGTATGTATGTTAGCCCAGTTAGTAGCTGCACATCTTCAGCCAGATGTTGCCAGACCTTCTGAGGGGCCCAGAAGTTCGAGAGTTTATGAATTTCTTGCCTTGAATCTCCACAGTTTACAGGGACAGATCACAGAGAGGACCCTCAACACTTTGTTGCTCAGCTTCATAGGATCTTCAGAGTCATGCATGCCTCAACAACTGAGTCAGTTGAGTTGGCAGCATTTCGATTGCGTGATGTTGCAGTATTGTGGTACGAAAGTTGGGAGAGATCTAGGGGAAAATATGCAGCTCTACCCACTTCGAATAGCTTTACAGAAGCTTTCATAGATCATTATTTGCCTCAAGAGATTAGGGATGGCCGGGTGGACTAGTTTCCGAACCTCCGAAATGGCGGCTTGAGTATCCGAGAGTATGGGCCAATATTTGATTCATTGGCAAGATATGCACCAGTATATGTTGACACGATACCTGGCAGGGTGCGTAGATTTGTGGGAGGGATTGACTCAGACTATATTGATACTTGTTCTACCGCTGCACTAAATGATAATATGGATATCTCACGAATTCAGTCCTTTGCACAAGGAATAGAGGATCGCCGGCATCTATAGTATATGAGTGAGAGGGTCGAGAGAGAGACACAGAAGTGGGCTTGGCCCGCTGGTTCACATGGAGAATTTTAGGGTGGTCCCAAATTTTGATATTCTAGTAGGCCACCTAGACCTCCACCACAACAGTTCCAGGGTAGTAGATTTGATCGTCAGGGACAATCAGTCCCAAGTGAGGGTTCAAGAGCATCAAACTCTCAGCAGTAGAGGGGTTCAAGCCAGGCTAGGATAGCACCGCCGCGTTGCGCTACTTGTGGTAGGATGCATTTTGGGAGGTGCAGGCAGGTTTCCACAAGTTGTTATTCTTGTGGACAGGAGGGGCATGGGTGGAGGAACTGCCCAACCATAGGTCAGGGTGGTATAGGTTAGTCGACCAAGTCAGTAGTAGTTTCTTCCTCATCAACACAGTCTACAAGGCGTGGACCCCAGACTTCAGCAGGTAGAGGCAGATGCGGAGGAAGATAGAGAGCATTTAGTTATGGTTGTGGCCAGAACTCTACATATTCACTAGCCGGCCAAAAGGACTCAGAGTCATCACCAGATATTGTGACAGGTGCATTAATTGTTTTCTCCCATTTTGTTTATGCTTTGATAGATCCTGGATCTTCTCTAGCTTATGTTACTCCATTTATTATGGGGAAGTTATGTGTAGTAGCACAATAATTAGATCGACCCTTTATTGTATCTACACCCGTTGGTGAGTCTGTTATTGCCAAGAGAGTCTATCGAGGTTGCACGGTAGAAATTATCGACCGTCAGACCTTTGTAGACCTGGTAGAGTTAGAGATGGTTGAATTCGATGTCATTATGGGTATGGACTGGTTAGCGTCTTGTCATGCTATTGTTGAGTGCCGGACAAAGATTGTTAGATTCCACTTTCTAGGAGAGGCAGTTCGAGAATGGAAAGGGGATACAACAACGTCAAAAGGTAGGTTTATTTCCTATCTTAAGGCGAGGAGGATGATTACTAAGGGTTGTATTTATCATCTTGTTCGCGTTCATGATATAGATTTAGAACCACCGACTCTTCAGTCTATTCCTATTGTTAATGAGTTTCTAGATATATTTCCAGAAGAGCTCCCTGGTATCCCTCCAGAATGGGAAATTGATTTTTCTATCAATATGCTACCAGGTACACAACCTATATCTATCCCTCCTTATAGAATAGCTCATGTTGAGATAAAAGAGTTGAAGGATCAACTGAAAGACTTACTGGGTAAAGGCTTTATCATGCATAGTGCTTCACTATAGGGTGTGCTAGTGTTATTCGTAAGGAAGAAAGATGGCTCACTAAAAATGTGTATCGATTAAAGACAGCTGAGTAAGGCAACTATAAAGAATAATTATCCCCTTCCAAGGATCGATGAATTGTTTGAACAGTTACAAGGTGCTAAGTGTTTCTCAAAGATTGATTTAAGATCAGGGTACCACCAGATACGAGTCCGGGAGAAAGACGTTCCAAAGACAACTTTTAGAACTAGATATGGATACTTTGAGTTCTTGGTAATGTCTTTTGGATTAACTAATTCCCTAGTAGTGTTCATGGACCTGATGAATAGTATATTCAGGTCGTATCTAGACTTGTTTGTGATTGTTTTTATCGATGATATTTTGGTGTAATCACGTTCAAAAGTTGAGCATGCAAATCATCTGCGAGCAGTACTTTAGGTTCTTCGAGATCGAGAACTTTATGCAAAGGTTTCTAAGTGTAAGTTATGGTTAGACTCTGTAGCTTTCTTAGGCCATATTGTATCAGATGCAGGCATTGCGGTTGATACACAAAAGATTGAGACCGTAAAGACTTAACCTAGACCCATGACTCCAACTAAGTTTCGTAGTTTCTTAGGGTTAGCTGGGTACTACAGAAGGTTTGTAGAAGGGTTTTCTTCACTTTGAGTACCATTAACGAAGCTGACTCAAAAAGCAGCTAAGTTCTAGTGGACTGAGGCTTGTGAGCATAGTTTCCAATAGTTGAAGGACATGTTGACATCAACACCAGTTCTAGCATTGACAGAGTGTTCAGAAGGCTATGCGGTGTACTGTGATGCTTCTGGTGTTGGGTTGGGATGTGCTCTAATGCAACATGGTAAGGTTATCGCATATGCTTCAAGGCAGTTGCGAAAGCATGAGAAGAACTATCCAACCCACGATTTAGAGTTGGCTGCAGTTGTGCATACGTTAAAGATCTTGAGACACTATTTGTATGGCGTTTATGTTGACAACTTCACAGATCATAAAAGCCTTCAATATATCTTTAGACAAAAGGAGTTAAATCTGCGACATCATTGATGGCTTGAGTTATTGAAAGACTACGACGTGGATATTTTATATCATCCAGGAAAGGCGAATGTGGTAGCCGATGCCCTTAGTCGAAGATCTATGGGTAGTTTATCCAATTTAGGTGTTAAGAAACATGAGCTAGCATGAGAGCTTCATCAGTTAGCTAGCTTGGGAGTCAGATTGTTTGAGGCAGACAATAGTGGGGTAAGAATTTAGGACACAGCCGTATCATCTCTAGTTGTAGAGTAAAATCATGGCAACAAGAGGATCCTAGCTTAGAGCACCTCAGAGACAAGGCTCAGAATCAACAGACTTTAGCATTTGATATAGCAGGAGATGGAGTCCTTATATATAGCAGTCAATTGTCTATTCTGAATGTTGCAGGGCTTCCACACCAGATTATGGAAGAGGCACATCATTCCCGTTATTCTATTCACCCTGGTTCGATGAAGATGTACCCTGATATTAAGGAGATATATTAGTGGCATGGGATGAAGAAGGACGTTGATGAGTTTGTTGCACAGTGTCCTAACTTCCAATAGGTGAAGGTGGAGCACGAAAAGCCCGCTGGGCCAGTTCAGGAGATAGCCATTCCTTTGTGGAAGTGGGAAGCAATTAATATGCATTTTATTATAGGGTTACCTCGATTGTGTCGCAAGTTTGACTCTATTTGGATAATTTTGATAGACTAACAAAATTAGCCCACTTCTTACCAGTCAGGCAACTTTAACGGCCAAAGACTATGTAGGGCACTATATTAGAGATATTGTTAGCCTACACGGTGTCCTAGTATCTATTATCTCTGATAGATGAGTACAATTCACTGCCAACTTCTGGAAGTCCTTCCAGAAAGGACTGGGGACACATATTAATCTTAGTATAGCCTTTCACCCTCAGACAGATGGTTAGGCTGAGCCCACAAATTTGACACTCGAGGATATGTTACGGGCGTGTGTGCTAGACTTCAAGGGAAGTTGGGATGACCACTTGCCTCTTATTGAGTTAACATACAATAATTGTTATCATTCCAGAATCAGGATGGAACCTTATGAGGCTTTGTATGGGCGAAAATGTAGATCACCCATTGGATGGTTCGAGGTAGGTGAGTCAGGGTTGATTGGACCCAACTTAGTACAACAGACAGTGGAGCAGGTCAAGCTCATTCGGGAGAGGTTGCTAACAGGTCAATGCCGACAGAAGTCATACTCAAATGTGCGACAAAGGGACTTAGAGTTTGTGTCGATGACTGGGTATTCTTAAAAGTCTCGCCTATGAAGGGGGTTATGAGATTTGGCAAAAAAAGGCAAGCTTAGTCCAAGATTCATTGGGCCATACCGGATCCTTCGGAGGGAAGGACGAGTGGCTTTTGAGTTAGAATTGCCTTTGGGGCTAGAAACTGTTCATCCAATTTTCCTTGTATCGATGCTACGGAAGTGCGTAGGAGACCCTTCTCGGGTTGTCCCAGTTGAGAATGTTCAGATCACAGAGGAGTTTTCCTATGAGGAAACTCTATTTGCCATATTAGATAGATAGGTCTGTAAATTGAGGACCAAAGAGGTGGATGTGGTTAAAGTATTGTGGAGAAATAAGAATAGAGAAGAGGTGACCTGTGAAGCTGAGGATGACATGAAGTCAGAATATCGTCACTTGTTTCATACCCCAGGGTGATGGCATATCAGTTTATATTGGTGCAGTGAGGTAAGATACCTATCTAATTTTTTTTATATTATTGCTTATTATTATTGTTGTTGTCGTTGTATATTTGCTTGCACTGTTATTGCGGAGCTATAGTGCTTAACTATTTATGTCGTCATGTGAGACGTCTCGGTTAGACTTTTTGCATTTCAGGTTCCTGGATAGTGACAATACCAAAGGATACTCTGCCTAAATTTGGCAACTCCTAAGGACTTAACCGTGTGACTTAGATTTTTCATTCGAGGACGAATGTTTCTAAGAGGGGAAGGATGTAACACCCCTCATTTTCGAAATGTATAAAACTACTCGTATCTTCATGGAAAGACCAAGAAGGTGGGTAATAAATTAAGAATAATGTGGTATGTCATATTTTAAGTGTTCAAGGGTTGTATGTCAAGTTTTGAAGTTAGGTAAGTGGCGAAATGAAAGTTGGCGAAAGTTACCGTAAGTTCTGTTTTAAAGATTTCTCTAAAATTTGGGTCAAATATCTCGGAGGTTTTCTACCCAATATATAATGATTTATGAGGCTCACGACCTATGATATCAAAGGTCTACATGTCTAGTTTCTAATGCATCAAATCGTCTGTTCATACGACTTCAAAATAGAGAGATATTCACATTTTCGCGATACTGCGCAAGCAGGCATGTGAGGTGGGTCCCCTAGGTCGGTGGAACTTTTTATATATCATCTTCTTCGATATTTCTTCATTTTTCTTAGTGAAGAACCAGAACACTCACAAAACCCACTTTTAGGATCAGCCAAGTTATAGATTTTTTTGAGTTAAGTTCTCGATGGAAGTTGTTCTACGTGTTGAGCTCGTCAACATGGTATAATTTATTTTATTGATTTCGTAGCATATCATACTTTGGTATTGGGACAACAAAGGTTTGGACATATTTTAAGGTTTTGAGGTGTATTACGAAGGTATGATCTAGGTAAGACCCTTCTTTCATCGATTCTAGCTTTAATAAGCCACAAATAGCTATTTGCGACATAAATACATATCTTTTATCAGATTATCGTGGTATTCTCAATTCTTGTGTGTTGATTATGGTCTTACCTTGTTGTAGTATCAGGGGGTTGTGATTAAAAGTCATTAGGCCACGTGAATTCAGCGAAAAAGGTATGTTAAGGCTATTCCCTACTGACGGCATGTTTCCTTAAAGCTTTGGAGCAATGTAATTAGGTTGTTATCCTTGTTATACTTGTAGCCATTATTGTTGATTATTGGCTGCTCGAGTTGATATAATCCTCCTTTATTGGTATTCTTATTTAGGTAGTAGTGTCCCTATGTTGGACACGACTTAGAGGCTATTTGTATAGGTTACTTATAACTAAATTGCTCGCTTTTAGCGATTCGATTATTATTGTTGTCCTTGGGGCTATTGTGGTTAGCTCCAGGAATGTGATATATGCCTAGAAGGGCTATATTCTGCCTATGGGGCTATTTGGATGCCTAAAAGGGCTATGAGTTGCCTACGGTGCTATATTGATGCCTAGAAGGGCTATGAGTTGCCTACAGGGCTATATTGACGCCTAAGAAGGCTATGTGCTTCCTACAGGGCCATGTTCTTGCCTAAGAGGGTTATGAGTTGTTTTTAAGCTATGTTGATGCCTAAGAGAGTTATGTGCTACCTATGGGGCTATATTATTACCTAAAAGGGCTATGTGACTGCCTACGAGGGTAGGGGACTACCGATAGGGGTATATAAATTGATTGGCACCTTCGAGCTTATGGGGGCCTGAGTAGGTGGTCTTATGTGTTGTTTGTACCTATCGAGTTTATGAGGGCTTGGTTAGGTTGTTGTTTTATTATTTTTGATAAGTTTAGATTTAGGAGCAGGTCAGTACACTTATCTTATCCTTGATTTATTTATCGGATTATTCCAATATATTAGGATACCTGCTCATAGTCTATGGCCTTTCATACTTTGTACATTATTTCATACTAATGCTCCATTGCATGGGGGTGCCTCATTCATGCATGCATGTCCTAATAGACAACCTAGTAGACCTCGTCAGCAGCATTGACTTCTATTAGGTTGGCTAGCCCCTTTCCTTCCGGAGCTGGCAGAGGTTGGAGGTTTGTTAGCTTTTGTAATATATATTTTTATGTGTAAGATGGGGCCCTGTCCCATCAATCTTTACTACTCTTAGAGGCTTGCAGACTAGTGTGTGGGGTGTATAGATGTGCTATGGCCGTGTTGGACTAGTTTGTTCGTTTGCTAAAGCTTATGAGCTGTTTAATGTACTGTCCAGATATATACCTGCTTTCAGTTTTGGTATAACGATCATGGTGGCCTTGACGACCCAATCAGGACTTCTATGCTAGTTGGCTATGCTATTTCTTTATATGAACTCTTGGGAGTAGCTGTTTTGTTTATAGATCTATTGATAGGGGCCTTGCTGGCCGAGGGTTTAGTTTTAAGCCGAGATATACTTGTTTGTTTTCTTGATTGTGTGTGGCTGCCATGCGCTAGTAGCAAATGGTTCAGCAGAGTCGGCTCGGGCTTGAGTGTTGGCTTTAGGAGTCAGTTGCGCCCCTTGAGTTCTGGGCGTGACAATTAAATCTTTTGAATCTCAATCCACTGAATTCAGACTTATGAAAGGAAAATTTATTTCACCTGAGGTTTTCTTTGTATCATCCAGACTACAAGATTCCTAGTTCAAGAAGATTGATCTTTGCGGCATATGTACAATAATTTGTGCAAGAAAGTTAGTTCACAAGACTAGATGTAAGCATTTCAATTTTGTGATGATTGACACATAATACATGTTTTTGCACACAACCTAGTATTATTCAAATACATGTTTTGGCATACAATTACCTAGTGACAATTCAAGCATCCAACCAATAGATCCATAGCAAATAGGCGTGATTTAAACGACCAGTTTAAACAATTATTTCAAAAAATGTATATAGCATAAACTCTTACATTTATTTAGCCCCAACCTCTATCTAGCCACTAATTTTACCGGCATAGAAAAACTTATATTTATTTTAAAGATATCATCAATCAATGTCAAGTAGAAAAGTTTCAGAACAATTCAATATTTAGTCATTTTAATGCAAATATAAAATTTAAACAATGATACACCAAATCTTTTAAAATAATTCAACATTTAGGCAAGCTCACAAGAAGAATCTTTTCCACCTTATTTGTGTCTTGATATGTAGTACAAGAGCAAAGAAAAAATGTTGGTAACTCAAACAAAAGATGTTGGATCTCAAGAAAAAGCATAAACCTTGAATGTTGAAACAATTAGTAGATATGTAAACACATATAAATGACAACACACTAGAGTAATACTTATGAAAGGAATTATGCAATCTTGATTTCCTAGCATCTAAAAGATTTGAAATCTAAAATATATATGAACTTTGCGATATTGTGATATTGGCATTGGGGAAAGAGAAAAGCCGCACAAAGAGAAAGAACAAATTAAACCTGAATTGAAATATAATATAGATGAGTTATGATCAAGGATATGTTGCTTCAAGCAAAGATTTATTTGAGATTTAAAGTTTATGATTTCTATAATAATTGGGTTCCCAATCACATATTTATTAAATTTCTTACCAGAAATGCAGGGTCTGCACAAAAATAATTGGTTTCGTTTTAACACATAAACAATGCTCTAGATCCACCACTGGTATGAAGGTCTTGGAATTGCCTCGTTATAAGTCACAACTCTCAAGAGTCAAATGAAACACTTCAAAGGCAAAATCATACAACATATCCAACTTTAAGTAAATTTTAATTTGTTGCATTTAACCTACAAATTCATGGACAAGCAACTGGGGAATATGATAAACATAATTTTCAAAAGGAGCTTTCATGAAATGTAATTCCAAAGGGATAAGAAAGTTACTCCATTTTCTAACATAGTAAAAGCAACACATGCCATAGCACAAAAATCACAGGATGTGTTGATTCTCGAGTGGTTTATTCCATATACTCCCACTATCTCAATTTATGTGGCATTACTTGACTTGACACAAGTTTAAGAAAGCAAAAAAGGCATTTGAAATTTATGATATATAACACTCCTTGACAATTTGTGGTGGCAACAAATAATATCATTATTAAGGGTAAAAGGAAAAAAATTAAAGTTAAGTTTTTTCCAAATATAGAAAATTGACATTCTTCTTGGGATGAAATAAATGATAAATGTGTCACATAAATTGGGACAAATAAAACAATAAACTGAGAAGGAATGCACTATAAAAGCTAGGAACGGGTCTATAGTGAAGAACTAGAAGCTCATAAATGAGAAAAAAAATTGATGAATGATAATAAGGGAAACAGTGATAGGGCTACTCTCTATTGGCATGCAGTAATCACATATTTCTGCTAACAAACCAAAGGAGAGCTGCCCTATTACTGTCTCTGCTTAATATACTAACTCAAAGGTCCACTCATGATACGGTACTAATGCAGAAGGTAGTGTAATACAACTTCTCTTAAACGTCAATATTGGTTTTAAGTTCTCCTTACTTTTGCGGGGAGAATAGATATAGAAACCAAATATTTACCACATTACCTTAGTTTCTTGTATTTGAATTCCTTATATTTTTTTTGTGTTCCCATAGATCTTAACAGTATCATCACATGTTCAGGTGTATTTGTCATTTGTTAGAAAAATATATAGAAGATAAGTTAATTTGAACAAAATCATGAACAAAGAATTTGCACATACAGATGTCAATTAGAGTTGGCATTAGCATTTAGTTGGCGCTTTTAAAAAAAAAATCATATCTTTTATTTCATAATAATTCCTAAATATCCTAGTGCATATTAGAATCTTGTACTCAGGAATATATAATTGTACTAAAGTTCACTTCTACTATATATTTTACATATTTGGTTGTTAGGTGAAAAGAGTCAAGTGACACACTTCATAGTCAGAAAAAAATGCCTAATTAAGTGAGATTGACACTAAAAATATCAAAAGACCACATGAAAGCAAATAGGAACCTGAAATAGAATTGTAGATGGATATATAAAGAAATATGAATAGGAAGAAGAGTACGCTATAAAAGAGTCAAGTGGCACACTTCAAAGTAACAAAAAACACATAATTAAGTTGGACGTGCCCTCGAAAAATAAGAAAGCCATATGAAAGATAAAACAACCCTACATAGAAATATGAGTATAGAAAAAGAAGAGGAAAATACTGAAATGAGTTATGACCAAGGATATTATATAAAAGGATGGAACTTTAAAAGATAAGTAAAACATTGATACATGTTAAAGAGTGAAAAAGACCTTTTTGGTGCCAAGAGGAACCACAATCTACATATATAATGTGAAAAAGGAATGAATACCAAATGCTTGATTGATCCTTGAATCTATATTTAACTTTTCTATTTTAGAGTAAAAGATCATTCATAAAAACAGAGGTCATATAGTAAATTAAAAAATGAAACTTATAATAGATTAAATCTTGATAATATCAAAATCTCATTGTATCCAAGTAGCACCTTGTGGGAGTACGAAAGTCATTAGCAGGTTAGGCATACGAGGAAAGTCCACCATTATGATCCTTCTACTTGCTTCCCTTTGGTTTGTTAACCTTTCCTCAAACTTCTTCTTGCTTGATTCAAAATTCATTTTCGTGTCTCTAATGCTTTGTGTTTCTTTTTGCATTGCAGAGACATGCAAAAAGAAACAATGCAACAGAGAATGAAAATGAAACTATGTTTGAATCAAGCAACCAAAAAAATTGAGGAATTGTTAGCAAAGTAAAGGGAATTAAGCCAATAAAAGGATTGTAATGATCGCCTTTTATTATATACCTAAAGTTGCTAATGATTCTTGGGCTCCCGCAAGATGTTGCTGATATACGAAGAGGTTTTGATATTCTCATGATTTAATTTGTTCCAAATTTTATTTTTTTTCATTTAGTTTACACCTTTTGTATGAACGAATGATATTTTTCTTTGAAATAGAAAAGTTAAAAAGATCTCAAAGGATCTACAAATATTTTGTTTTCATTATATTCTCATATCATATATGTAGATTTTGTGGCTTTGATGCAAACCTTATTATTTCCAAAAGGGTCTTTTTCAATACTTCATCTGTATTATCATTTTACTGATCTTTTAAAGTTCCATTTTTCATTGGAACTCAGTGTTGCTTTATTTTCTTAATTTGCTCTTTCTTTCCTACTTTTCCTAGAAAAGTTGTATATGTGATATATTTCAATGAAAAATATGGCTTTTTGGCTTATATCTTAATGTCTATGTAAGATTTGACAAGAGTTGTGCAGTGTTTATAACCCATTGACTAACATGTTTTATGCTATTATTTCATGTTTCAATGTGTACATGTAAAGTTGTTTGAATACACAAAGACAAGAGGTTTGTCATCATCAAAAGGGGGGCGGGGGGGGGGGGGGGGGATTTGTTGGGATTTATGTTATTTTGATAATTGACAAAGAAAGATGTAGCAGGTCAGTCAACATGGTAGGCACACTGTCACGAGTAGTTGAAATCGAAAAAACATTCAAAATTAATAAAGACAAGAGTGCAGGAATTAAGAACTAGATAATGCTAATTTCGTGAAAAAACCCAAGGAAATAAACATCTCATGAATTGAAAAGAAAGAATCAATGAGTTCGATTTGAAGGAGTCTAAAGTGGCAAGAAGTTTTAATGGAAGAAGGACTTTTACTTGAAGTAGAACTCTTCAAGTTATTGTTAAATTAAAGAGTTGGAGTTCGACTACAACACAAAAGAATCAATGAATTAGATTTGAAGGAGTCTAAAGAAGCAAAAAGTTTGAATTGAAGAAGGAATCTCACTTGAAGTAGAACTCTAAGCCAAGAGAGTTCAATTCAATAAGGAGTTTGAAGTGAAAAATAACTCTATGAAGAATTGTGCTTAATAGAGGTGAAGCCGTTTAGAAACAGAGAAAGAAGAGCAAGTGAAAAATTGACTTCGTAAGTGCTACCAATGAACTGAAAGAACACATAGAAGGAACACATCGAAGAACCTAGTCCTTTTATAGAGTTTATCTGTCAGGAATTTTTATTTGTGAAAGAGTCTTGATGTAATCTTAGTTTAGTGAGTTATGAACTGAATTAGGAGTGTTGTCTTCAGGTTGGGATAACTCGAGGAGTTGGGAACACATAACTTGGGAGGATTGTGTTGAAGTTTAGGATTTACAGTTAGTTCCTAGGATTACAATATTTGTAATCCGAATTCATAACTTGAATGTTAGGATTTAGAGTTAGTTCCTAGGATTGCCAGAGTTGTAATCTAAATGCATAACTCGAAGTTAATGAATTAGAGTTAGTTATGCCTGTTGCAAAGTTTGTCATCTATTTTCTGTTGAATCTTAGTGATTTTGTGAAGTTGGAGTTAAATCCTGTCGTGGTACATGGTGCTATTTTACACCTTTTGAGCCGGGTGTTTTCCTCATAAAAATATTATGTTCTTTATTTATTGTTCTTACTGTTACTTTGAAACATGTTAGGTAACATGTTTCATTCATAGGTGAATCTAGAGTAAATTATTAGGTCGTGAAGTTTATCAGAATGTAAGAAAAATAATATAGTTGCTACTATATTATATTTAGCGGCAATAATAAATATGAGTATTTATAACCAACACTTTGCATAAATTTTCTTAAAAACTTTAATAACTCTAGATGAGATGACATTAACTCAATTGCCACTAAATATTTTGCGACAGTAGTTAAAAATTAATCGAATGCCACTAAATGAATCTTTTGTTTGAGTGTTATTTCTTTTTTAGGTATCCAACTTAATAATAAATAACAAGAACATGCAACATCAAGCTAGAGCACTTATATAATCTAACGGAAATACCACAAAATGAATCAATAAAAAGGATATTTCACGTGATGAGACATCAAAATAAAAAACAATATAAGAATTGCAATTCAAGAATGATTTTGGAAACATTAACACTAGGGCAAAAACAAACACATGGACATAGATATTCACTAGTCATTGAAACAACTAAAATAGATGGATACAAATTGAATACAAATGTGAGAAAGAACCTTGATGGAGTAAACTTTGTTCACTTATTGATGAAAATCTCTAAGCATTAAATTACAGTAGAAAATCACTAGTTAAACTTTGCCAACTCGACTCTACCTCCATTTAGATCTTGAGCAACCACATTTGTGGTGTTCTTGTCTTAGTTTTTGGTGAACTAGAGTAGAATGACTGTTTTCATGACAATTTTAACAATGGTGTCTTTGAATTCTTCATGGCTATGTAATGGTAAAATATCAGTGGAGAATATGAATTGAGGCTGTTTTTTTTATTGGGCTAGCTGCTGCTGCTCCTGTTTTTCATAGAGTCCCTT